>JAODAL010021133.1:0-67760 GCA_025379985.1 Phyllomedusa bahiana | reverse complement strand
CCCGCCATATCACCCCAATGCTGCCTCACAGTCCACCCACAACGCTGCCCTCACAGTCACCCCAAACACTGCCCGCCATATGCACCCCACAACACTGCCCGCCATATGCACCCCACAACGCTGCCCGCCAGTCACCCCCAACACTGCCTGCCATATGCATCCCACAACACTGCCCGTCACAGTCACCCCCACAACACTGCCCGTCAGTCACCCCCACAACACTGCCCGTCACAGTCACCCCCACAACACTGCCCGCCATATGCATCCCACAACACTGCCCATCACAGTCACCCCCACAACACTGCCCGCCATATGCATCCCACAACACTGCCCGTCACAGTCACCCCCATAATGCTGCCCATCACAGTCACCCCCATAACACTGCCCGCCATATGCACCCCACAACACTGCCCGTCACAGCCACCCCCATAATGCTGCCCGTCACAGTCACCCCCATAACACTGCCCGCCATATGCACCCCAAAATGCTGCCCGTCACAGCCACCCCCATAACACTGCCCGCCATATGCACCCCACAATGCTGCCCGTCACAGTCAACCCCACAATGCTGCCCATCACAGTCACCCCCATAACACTGCCCGCCATATGCACCCTACAACACTGCCCGGCACAGTCCCCCACACACCCCCGGCCATATGCACCCTACACCGCTGCCCGTCACAGTCACCCCCATAACACTGCCCGCCATATGCACCCTACAACACTGCCCGTCACAGCCACCCCCATAACACTGCCCGCCATATGCACCCTACAACGCTGCCCGTCACAGTCAACCCCACAACGCTGCCCGCCATATGCACCCCACAACGCTGCCCGTCACAGTCAACCCCATAACACTGCCCGCCATATGCACCCTACAACGCTGCCCGTCACAGTCACCCCCATAACACTGCCCGTCAGTCACCCCATAGTGCTGCCCGGCACAGCACCCTACAACACTGCCCGTCACAGCCACCCCCATAATGCTGCCCGTCACAGTCACCCCCATAACACTGCCCGCCATATGCACCCCCCAATGCTGCCCGTCACAGTCACCCCCATAACACTACCCGCCATATTCACCCCACAATGCTGCCCATCACAGTCAACCCCACAACGCTGCCCGCCATATGCACCCCACAATGCTGCCCGTCACAGTCACCCCCACAATGCTGCCCGTCACAGTCACCCCCACAACGCTGCCCGTCACAGTCAACCCCATAACACTGCCCGCCATATGCACCCTACAACGCTGGCCGTCACAGTCACCCCCACAACACTGCCCGTCACAGTCACCCCCATAACACTGCCCGCCATATGCATCCCACAACACTGCCCGTCACAGTCACCCCCACAACACTGCCCGCCATATGCATCCCACAACACTGCCCGTCACAGTCACCCCAAACAGCCCCCATATGCACCCTACAACGCTCCCCATCCCCCCCTCACCCCCAAAACACGCCCCGCCCAGTCCACCCCCAATGCTCCCCTACACACCCCCATACACGCCCCCAAAAATTCACCCCCCAATGCGCCCTAAAGTAAACCCCCAAACCTGCCCGCCTTTTGCCCCCCACAAAGCTGCCCCTCACAGCACCCCAAAGCTCCCCTCACACCCCCCATAACACTCCCCGCCATAGCCCCCCCCACAAGCTCCCACACAGAAACCCCAAACTCCCCCAATGCACCCCCAAAAGGGCCCCCCCTTCACAGTCAACCCAACAACGCTGCCCGCCATATGCACCCCACAACGCTGCCCGTCAGTCACCCCCATAACACTGCCCGCCATATGCACCCCACAACACTGCCCGTCACAGTCAACCCCATAACACTGCCCGCCATATGCACCCTACAACGCTGCCCGTCACAGTCACCCCCATAACACTGCCCGCCATATGCACCCCACAACGCTGCCCGTCACAGTCACCACCATAATGCTGCCCGTCACACACCCCCATAACACTTCCCGCCATATGCACCCCACAATGCTGCCCATTACAGTCACCCCCACAACACTGCCCGTCACAGTCACCCCCACAACACTGCCCGTCACAGTCACCCCCACAACACTGCCCGCCATATGCATCCCACAACACTGCCCGTCACAGTCACCCCCACAACACTGCCCGTCACAGTCACCCCCACAACACTGCCCGTCACAGTCACCCCCACAACACTGCCCGCCATATGCATCCCACAACACTGCCCATCACAGTCACCCCCACAACACTGCCCACCATATGCACCCCCACAATGCTGCCCATCACAGTCACCCCCACAACACTGCCCGCCATATGCACCCCACAATGCTGCCCGTCACAGTCCCCACCATAATGCTGCCCGTCACACACCCCCATAACACTGCCCGCCATATGCACCCCCACAATGCTGCCCGTCACAGTCAACCCAACAACGCTGCCTGCCATATGCACCCCACAATGCTGCCCATTACAGTCGCCACCATAATACTGCCTGTCAGTCATCCCCATAGTGCTACCCGTCACAGTCACCCCCATAACACTGCCCGCCATATGCACCCCACAACACTGCCCGTCACAGCCACCCCCATAATGCTGCCCATCACAGTCACCCCCATAACACTGCCCGCCATATGCACCTCACAACACTGCCCATCACAGTCCCCCATAGCGCTGCCCGTCACAGTCACCCCCATAGCGCTGCCCGTCACAGTCACCCCCATAGCGCTGCCCGTCACAGTCACCCCCACAATGCTGCCCGTCACAGTCACCCCCACAATGCTGCCCGTCACAGTCACCCCCACAATGCTGCCCGTCACAGTCACCCCCACAACGCTGCCCGTCACAGTCACCCCCACAACGCTGCCCGTCACAGTCACCCCCACAACGCTGCCCGTCACAGTCAACCCCATAACACTGCCCGCCATATGCACCCCACAACACTGCCCGTCACAGCCACCCCCATAATGCTGCCCGCCATATGCACTCCCCAATGCTGCCCATCACAGTCACCCCCATAACACTGCCCACCATATGCACCCCCACAATGCTGCTCGTCACAGTCAACCCCACGCTTCCTGCCCATATGCACCACCACCATGCTGCCCGTTCACAGTCCCCAACTTAATGCTGACCAGTCACACACCCCCATAACAATGCCAGTCCATATGCACCCCCACAATGCTGCCCGTCACAGTCAACCCAACAACGCTGCCTGCCATATGCACCCCACAACGCTGCCGTCACAGTCACCCCCATAACACTGCCCGCCATATGCACCCCACAACGCTGCCCGTCACAGTCAACCCCATAACACTGCCCACCATATGCACCCTACAACGCTGCCCGTCACAGTCACCCCCATAACACTGCCCGTCGGTCACCCCCATAGTGCTGCCCGTCACAGTCACCCCCATAACACTGCCCGCCATATGCACCCCCACAATGCTGCCCGTCACAGTCAACCCCACAACGCTGCCCGCCATATGCACCCCACAATGCTGCCCGTCACAGTCACCACCATAATGCTGCCCGTCACACCCCCCATAACACTCCCCGCCATATGCACCCCCACAATGCTGCCCGTCACAGTCAACCCCACACCCCCCCCCCCCCCACACCCGCCACTGCCCGCCCCCCACACCATTACCCCCCCTTCACCCCACATTGCTGCCCGTCACAGTCAACCACCAAATTGCTGTCCCGTCACCACCCCCCATAACAATCCACCCGCACAATAATGCACCCCCACAATGCTGCCCGTCACAGTCAACCCCACAACGCTGCCCGCCATATGCACCCCCACACAATGCTGCCCGTCACAGTCACCCCCATAACACTGCCCGCCATATGCACCTCACAACGATGCCGTCTCAGTCCAACCCATACTCACTGCCTCACCCGCCATATGCACACCCACAAGCTGACTTGTCACATCACCACACCATAACTGCATGCCCGTCACACACACCCCTTAACCACTCTCCCGCCCTTATGTACCCACAATGCTGCCCATTACAGTCGCCACCATAATACTGCCCGTCAGTCATCCCCATAGTGCTGCCCGTCACAGTCACCCCCATACCACTGCCCGCCATATGCACCCCACAACGCTGCCGGTCACAGCCACCCCCATAGCGCTGCCCGTCACAACCACCCCCATAACACTGCCCGCCATATGCACCCCCCAATGCTGCTCGTCACATCCCCTCATAACACTGCCCGCCACATGCACCCTACAACGCTGCCCGTCACAGTCACCACTATAATGCTGCCCGTCAGTCACTACCATAATGCTGCCCGTCAGTCACCCCCATAACACTGCCCGCCATATGCATCCCACAACACTGCCCGTCACAGCCACCCCCATAACACAGTCCGCCATATGCTCCCCATGGCGCTGCCCATCACACATACCCCGGAACGCTGCCTGTCGCACACCCCCCCCGGAACGCTGCCTGTCGCACACCCCCCGTAACGCTGCCCGTCGCACCCCCCCGAAACTGCCCCACACTACCCCAAAGCGCCCTCACCCCCCCCAATCTCCCCTCACACCCCCCCGAACGCGCCCTACACAAAAAACCCCCCTAACGCTGCCCTCCCCCCACCTCCATAACACTGCCCGTCACAGTCACCACCACAATGCTGCCCGTTACACCTCCCCTGTAACGCTGCCTGTCACACATACCCCCGTAACGCTACTCGTCAGTCACCCCCACAACGCTGCCCTTCATGCATACTCCCAAAATGCTGCCCGTCACACATACCCCACATAACTCTGCCCATCGTTACCCCCCAAACTGCCCTCACCCCCCCAAATGCCCCTCCCCACACAACCCCCAAATTGCCCCGTAAAACCCCCCCAAAACCCTGCCCTCAAACACCCCCAAACTCCCCGTCAAACCCCCCATAAACTGCCCGTCAGAATAACCCCCTACATCCTGTCACACATGCCCCCATAACGCCGCCTGTCATATACACCCCCATAACTTTGCCCGTCACAGACACCCACACAACACTGCCCTTCACTGCTCCCCCACAACACTGCCCTTCACAGCTCCCCCCCAACGCTGCCCTTCACAGCTCCCCCACAACGCTGCCCTTCACAGCTCCCCCACAACGCTGCCTGTCACAGCTCCCCCACAACGCTGCCTGTTACAGCTCCCCCACAACGCTGCCTGTCACTTGTACCCCACAACGCTGCCTCTCACAGACTCCCCCACAACGCTGCCTGTCACAGGTACCCCATAATGCTGCCTGTCACAGACACCTCCATAACGCTGGATGTCACAGGCACCCCCGTAAGTCCCCTTCCAACACCTCCATAACCTGAAACCGTCACAACCCCCATCATCCCCCTTTCCAAAAACCTATAACGCCTATAACACTTAAATCTTTTCCTTGAAAAAAAATATAATATTTTTTAATTGCCCCCTATTACAAGAATAAAATACTATAAACTGCCCCAATAAAAATATAACTCTATAATACTGCCCCCATTAAAAGAATTTAAATCTAAAAATCTGCCCCCTATTACAAAAAAAACTACTTAAATCCCCCTATGAAAAGAAAAACACTATAATACTCCCCTATAAAAAGAATATAACACTATAAACTGCCCCCTATGTACAAGAATTAACTACTATAATACTGCCCTTTTATGTAAAAGAATAAACTATTATAATACGGGCCCATTACAAAATATAACTACTATAATACCCCCCCCCTATGAAAGAAATAACTACTATAATACTCCCCTTATACAAAATATAACAACCTAAAAAAAATGTCCCGGGTCCAAGATTTAAAACTTAATACTTTATTGTAAAAATAAAAAACGCCCCCCAATGACAAGAAATTTTAAACTCCCTTAATCCCGCCCTTTTTACAAAAATATAACTACTATAATACTGCCCCTATGTAAAAAATATAACTACTAAAAATACTGCCCTCTAGTACAAGAATATAACTTTAATACTGCCCCTATTACAAGAATATAACTACATAATACTCTCCCTTGTAAAGAAAAAACTCTAAAAAATGCCCCCTATTTTCAAAAAATAACTCTAAAATACTCCCCCCTAGTACAAGAATAAACACTATAATACCCCCCCCTTGTACAAAATATAACTACTAATACGCTCCCTATGTACAAGTATAACTATATAATCCCTGCCCCCAGTACAAGAATATAAAACTAAATACGCCTAGTACAAGAAATTACTAAAAAAATACTGCCTAGACAAGAATAACTACTAATACTGCCCCCAGTAAAAGAATATAACACTAAAAAACTGCCCCTATACAAATATAACACTAAATACTCCCCCCTATTACAAGAATATAACTCTATAATACTGCCCCTATGTACAAAATAACCTATAATACTCCCCTATTTAAAAAAAAAACTACTATAATACTGCCCTATGTAAAAATATAACTACAAAAATACTGCCCTATGTAAAAGGGGTAAACACTATAATACGCCCCTTTTACAAAATATAACACTTAATACTGCCCCTATGTACAATAATATAACTACTATAATACTGCCCCCTATGTACAAGAATATAACTACTATAATACTGCCCCTATGTACAAGAATATAACTACTATAATACTGCCATCTGTGTACAAGAATATAACTGCTATAATACTGCTCCATATGTACAAGAATATTACTATAATAATCAGCACATTACACAGACAGATACATTTCTGCACATTTACGATGCCCCTGAAGGGATGTTTCTGTACCCATGACTTCTATTTGCCCATTGGAGCCCTGTAATGACTCCTAGTAACAATGTGGCGCTGAATCCTCTGATGTAGTTAGAGCCCATTATGTGATAATTCAATGTACGGCTTCAATAAGGTTCCCCATTAACTCTTTGTGCAGCCCATCTGGGACCACGTCCCCTATAAGTTTTATAACTAAAGATAACTTGAAGACGCAGGAGGATTTAATACAGGTGTAATAATTAGTATCGTACAGCCTTGTGATGACGAAGTAATGGCCATTAATTAGCCAATTTAAGGAAGATGCTCCTTTTAGCCCAGTAGATGTTTGATATAGTGCTAGGAAGAGTTGTACAGTAGCCCTATTTGCAGTAGATGCGACTTTGAAGCCAGGTAGATGCTAAACATTCCGACTTTTGTTATAGCTGGTTAGATGCTCCCTCATGGATACGACTGTAACCCAATCCTAAAGTTTTAGCAGGTTTTTGCCCACATTGTTAGCAAAAGCTCTAAAAACCCTTTTTGCAGCATTGTGTTTGCCCCTTGTGCCAGGTAAGTGCTTCTCTGTTGTAGCTAATGAGAATATTTATTTTGGTTACAGTTTTACTATAGTCTATAGGAGACAGCGGAAGTTTTACTATGATCTATGGAGGCAGCGGACGTTCTACTATAGATCTATGGGAGACAGCGGGACGTTCTACTATAGATTATGGAGACAGCGGAACGTTCTTACTATAGAGTCATTGGAGAACAGCGGAGTTCTTACTATAGATTCTAATGGGAGACAGCGGAACGTTCTACTATAGAGTCTATGGGAGACAGCGGACGTTTTACTATAGATCTATGGGACAGCGGGACGGTTCTTACTATAGAGTCTATGGAGACAGCGGGACGTTCTTACTATAGATCTATAGGAGACAGCGGGACTTCTTACTATAGAGTCTATGGGAGACAGCGGACGTTCTACTATAAGTCCTATGGGAGACACGGGACTTCTTACTATAGAGTCTATGGGAGACAGCGGACGTTTTTACAATAGAGTCTATGGAGACAGCGGGACGTTCTCTTACTATAGAGTCTAGGGAGACACGGACGTTCTTACTATAGGGGCTAGGGGAAACAGGGGACGTTTTTAACTAAAGCCCAAAAGGGAGACAGCGGGACGTTTTTAATAAAAAATCTATGGGACAGGGGACTTCTTACTATAGTTCTAGGGGAGACGGGGGACGCTCTTACAATAAAATTCAAAGGGGAAAACCAGACTTTCCCTTACTATAGAGTCTAGGGGAGCCCAAGGGGACGCTTTTAAATATAGAGTCTAGGGGAGACAGGGGGAACTTCTTACTATAGAGTCTAGGGGACGGTTTTCATTTGTTTTTTTTCCCCTGTGCAGGGTAGAAAGCCTTACAATCTGGATTTGTCCCTTAAAAAATTTAGTCGGTGCACCAAGCCAATTCGACCAAGGGTTCGGCATCCTCCCCCCAAGGGCTTTACAATGAAAATGCCCAGCCCACACGCCGGGTTTATTAAAAAGCTTCCCTTCACCAGGGGTTTAAAATGGAGTAAACACCGCAGCCACACAATAGAGCGCGCTCCACCCTTCACCTCGTGTTATGCAGAGCCCAAGTATCATTAGCAGTAAAGTATAGTGACACTGAAGCAAATGACGGCTTTACACATCAAGATAATGAGGCAATGTGTAATCTAAAGTGGCCAGTAGCCCCCCACGTCCCCTGGTGTGGGTTTGAGATTAAAAGGAATTACTCCACAGCCCGCACCCCAGTCTGCAGCTGCTCTCCCTCCCCAGCGGAGATCAGTGGCCTAAGGTGTTAGCGCCTCATTTGGGAGAAGCCTCAGCTGGGGCTGCTGTTGATAAAAAGGTCCATGGAGAGAGGGCAGAACAAAAGACAGAGCTGATAAAGTGACAAAACATAAAGGGGTGGGGGGACGGAATCGGACAGATGCTGCATGGGGAAATACACTATAAAACTCTGGGGACTCACATTAGCTTTAAATGAGCCCCGGCCTTTGTTAAGTCGGCATAAAACAAAATCTCTCATTGTTCTCCGCATCCTACTGTCTGGATTCTGGACGCAGAACCGGGGGTCACTGGCCGAAATAATAGGTCACGGCGGACACCATGTAATAAAACCGGTGCTGCATGTGACCGAGGCACGGTTACATTACTAGATTTCTTATGGAGTCCAAATTGTTCCATATGCTTTAGAAGTTTGGCGTAGTGTAAGGCTCTGTTCACACGGCTGATTTGGATTTTTTTTCACCCCAAAATTGGCTTCAAATACTGGTCTGAAAACTGCCTCATATTTTGCAGTTTTCAGAGGAGTTTTTGATGAGGATTTGATGAGGTTTTTCGGCACTTTTCTTTTTAAGCGATTTTCAGTTTTTTATTTTCACATTCAAATTTCGTGACAGGACTTTTTTTTTTTTTTTGCGACAGATCCACCCAGTAATATGAACAGAGCTAAACCCAAATTTTTTTTTTAATTTTTTTTTTAATTATTGTTTTATGTTTATAGCTACACCCGTAAAACATGGGGTAGACATGTATACATCCACAGAAAATTGTTTCCATAAAAAGTCGTAAAATTTAAGGAAAAAATCACAGGGCCCGACAGGAATTTGGGTCACCCCAAAAAAAATTTATATAACCCCCGTGAATCTTTCCCGTGAACTCCCATGGACACTAGCCCCGCGCGCGTTTCGCAATTTCCCCCCCCCCTGCTTCCCAAGGGGTACCAAAAATGCTTAGGAGGAAATGGTTTTCAATATGAAAGGGGGCCTAAATTTAAAGGGGCTCAGCCTGTTGAGCAAATTTGGACTATTGTTTGGTTTGTTTATGCTGTGTACATGGATCTAGATTTTTTTTTAGCAGATGTTTTTGAGAAATATTTTGATTTTGCTGAAGTTTCATCTTATTCAGTCAACGGAGCTGCGCCAATGTTTTGGCGGATCTTTCTCGTAGCCCTGTTCTATAGATGTAGGAACAACCGCAGGCTAAAACTTGGCCAGGCACGGTACTTTTAAGGCCCGGTTTACATGGCTTATTGCCGGCGTAATTGCGGGGACGGATTTCCCCATACCCCCACCCTCCTCTCCCCCCCCCCCCCCCCACTCTCACCCTCCACCACCCACCTCTTCCCCCCGCAATTACACCGGCAGCCGTGGGACGGGGCGGGGGTCCGGCAGTTCGCCGGCCCCATAGACTGTCATTATCTACTGTCATAATTCACATGTCACTTTCTCCCCGCCCAGTGGATTCGCCGAGCAGGGAGGAGAGACGGAATCCGTAGTTCTCTATGAGAATTGTGGATTACCGTAGTTACTGGGACGGTTTGGAGCCGTACTGCAGCGCAAATACGGCGCGCAGCACGGCTCCAATCAGTCCCATTTTAAGCCATGTGAACGAGGCCTAAATGTGCCAAAGATATGTGTCAAAGATATGCATCGCAAGGCATAGCACACGCCAGATTCAAGAACCCACGTATCGATTGAGAACTGGCATGTCGGCACCAAGTTTTGGTCTGTACATCCCCAAAAACTTTTTTGAAAAAAATGAGCATAGGTGTACACTGGTGTGGCAGTAACATACAAACATAATCCTATATCAGCAGCACACTACTAGCACTAAAAAACTATCAAAAAGAACAGGAATTTTTGGAAAAGCATTTCTGCTACTTAGAATACATGAAACATTTTTTGAGGTTCTTAGTTCACATTTTTGATCAAAACTGCTAAAGCCCACCTACCACTCAGCAGGGCGAGCTCAACACAGGTGGGAACCTACTCTATTGTTACCTCTCTTGGTGTCTGTTCAGACCTCCACATTTCAGGGAGAGAAGGTTCCAGCTACAAGGTACTCTGCATTGATTTAAAAGCCTCTGCAGGTGGGCGGACTGCAAAAACCAAAGAGGGGCAGCCACTCCTCCATACAAACAGTCTAGAAAACAATATTTGGTCTGCACCCCCCAAAAACTTTTTTGAAAAAAATGAGGTTCACGCTGGTATGGCAGTAACATACAAACACAATCCAATATCGGCAGCTCGCTACTAACACTAAAAAACTATCACCAAGTTTCATACATGTTCCCTTAAGGGTCCATTTACACAGCAACCATCTCCAGTCGGAAATCCATGCAGATTCAGATTTTAAACAACATCAAAATCCCACTGCAAAACCATCCCCACAGACCTCAAGTGAAAATCTGCGTTGCAGACTTTGATTTAAAATAACTTAGAACAGGTTCAATCTTTAAAAAATGACTATAGAAATCAATGGGATGGCATGAAAAACAATACTAAAGCTTTGCGCAGATTTTTTTTTTTTTTTTGACACAGCCAAAAACTAAATCGTGCTGTATGTAAAACAATTGAAAAACCGAATCTGAAAACCGGCGGCAAAAACCGAGCTCAAATTCCTCCCGTTCTTGAGTAAATACTGATCAAATACTCGTCAGACGACACGGATTTAGGATTCAGAATCTGCCCAGTATCTTGTCTCACGACATCGATTTATCTCACCTCAGTCCTGTTTTATCGGTTTCTTTTCTGAATTGAGTGTTTACTGGCTGCTCAAGACACCTTGGGGGACATATATGAACGGGAAATTGGTATGAATTACTTCCTTCTCCCCCGGCATACACTACACATGTACTGTACGCTGGGAGAGAGAAGTGACATGTCCACGCTTATGCACTGTCGATAATGACCGTGAATTGGGCCAGCACCCCCACCACACACACTTTAGAAGTATGCACTACGCCATGTGAACATATTCTTATTAGACGCTGTCTGTTTAGAAGTAATTGCCGGCCAGTGTGTACTTCTAAAGCGCTGTTGGGCTGGCTCCCATTGACTTTCACTTTCCCTGGCACGCTAGGAAGAATCGACATGTCTATTCTTTTTCCTGGCGTGCAAGATGTGTCGGAGAAAACAGTGGATAATCATAGGTCTCTATGACAGCTATGATTACCGTAGTTGTGGGCTGTGCTTCAGGATGTATTGCAGCACAATTATGGCCTGAAAGACACTGTGTGAACATATCCTTCAATTTTACCTTTTTTTATAACATTTTTTTTCTTTATGTGTTTAGGAAAGAAGTCATCAAAGGCAGCAGAGGAGGTACGGGTCCACCCCATTAATGTTTTCAGAAACACACGTGGCCACATAGGCAATTTACATGGCAAGCTAAGAAGGTATGTCAAATTTAAAAAGCAAATGAAGCCTTGAAATAATGTTTGATATGATCAATTAATATTTTGTTTTTTCTACGGCTACCCTGAGAAGTTCTTTTACTTCGTGAGGATGTCCCTCGAGGCCTTGACCGATTGTTGGAAAGCCTTTCAAGTCTTCTCCAGCGTCAGGAAACCAACACAAGGGCATCCATCACTCCCACTGAATGAATGCTGATCACGTTGCGGAAAGTTTTGAATTTTTTAAAAATATTTTATTCTTATTGTTTGACTTCAGTCAGTTATCTGATTCTAGCCAAATAAAGAAACTAAGAATGTTCTAACCCTAGGCAGTCTCTTTAGGGCTTGTTCACGCAGCTTTTTTGGATCCAAAAATAAAATCCAAAAACGCAGCGTTGATCGGATCCAACACGCAGCTGCATGTGTGGATGTGTTTTGGCTGCAGCAGGATCGCACCCTAAAGTTTATAATAGGGCTCTTGCTGTGTCTTTCGGATCAAGAACTGACATGTCAATTCTTTGAACGGATCTGAAGGACGCAATGAGACGCGCATCGGCGATCGCTTGTCTGAATACCGATACGTGTTTTACATTTTGAGCAGTGTAAAAATCACGCTGTTCATGGTTAGATGCGTGTTTGGGTCCATCTAGATGGCCCCCAAACATGCATCTAAGAACATATGTTCACATGGACCCAACACGCCATGTGAACATACCCCTACTTGCGATGCTTTGGATCACAAGTTAGGAAACTGTGTAGGTGAAGAACATTCTTATTTCCCCGTAGCAACTAAAAAGAGCTGCACTTTCATTGTTTGGCAGCAACATGTGCAATGCACTGTAGAATCCTACAAAGGTGTAACTTAAAGCTTCTGGGCCCCAATGCAAAATCTATAGAACGGCCCCATCTATAATGTGACATTTCTAATACTGCAGCCACTATAGTTGTGCCCCTGGTGTCATAGCACAACATAGGAATTCAGCTACCATTTTATTTAATATCCTGTATTATGTTGAGAGAATAATGTAGAACTACAAATCCCATCATTACAGGGTAACTGGAGGGGAGTGGGTCCTCTAACTGCACTGTTTACATGACTCAGGCTCAGTGCAGAGTTATTGTTAGATGGTCCCTTGTTGTGTATTATTATCTGTAAAGGTCCGTTCTTCTCCTATTCACATCCAGCAATGGGAGCACAATTATACCATGCACAACTTTAATATTTTTCAGAAAGCAGCAAACAGAAATTCGGTTGTACTGGATGAACGTTGTGCACTGCCATCTAGTGCCCGTATGCAGCATTATCATCACTCCTGTTAATATCATTATTACATGAATCATTAGATTTATTACCTGTGCAGTGACTTAAAGGGGGGCTCCCAGCAAAGATATTAACGGCCTATCAATAGCATAAGCCATCAAATTTTTATAGGTGCGGAGTCCCCGGTACAGGGGAGCGCGGTGTTCTCCATTGTGTTCTATGGGAGTTCCCAGTACAGGGGAGCACTGTGTTCTCCATTCTGTTCTATGGGAGTTCCCAGTACAGGGGAGCGCTGTGTTCTCCATTCTGTTCTATGGGAGTTCCCAGTACAGGGGGAGCACTGTGTTCTCTATTCTCCTCTATGGGAGTTGCCAGTACACGGGAGCGCTGTGTTCTCTATTCTCCTATATGGGAGTTCCCAGTACAGGGGAGCGCTGTGTTCTCTATTCTGTTTTATGGGAGTTCCCAGTACAGGGGAGCACTGTGTTCTCCATTCTCCTCTATGGGAGTTCAGTGTTTGGGAGCGCTGTGTTCTCCATTCTGTTCTATGGGAGTTCCCAGTACAGAGGAGCGCTGTGTTCTCCATTCTGTTCTTTGGGAGCTCCCAGTACAGGGGAACACTGTGTTCTCTCCATTCTGTTCTGTGGGAGTTCCCAATACAGGGGAGTGATGTGTTTTCCATTCTGTCCTATGGGAGTTCCCGGTTCAGGGCAGCGCTGTGTTCTCCAGTCTGTCCTATGTGAGTTCCCAGTACAGGGGAGCATTGTGTTCTCCATTCTGTCCTATGGGAGTTCCCAGTACAGGGTAGCGCTGTGTTCTCCATTCTGTCCTATGGGAATTCCCAGTACAGGGGAGCGCTGTGTTCTCCATTCTGTTCTATGGGAGTTCCCAGTACAGGGGAGCGCTGTGTTCTCCATTCTCCTCTATGGGGGTTCCCAGTACAGGGGAGCGCTGTGTTCTCTCCATTCTGTTCTATGGGAGTTCCCAGTACAGGGGAGCGCTGTGTTCTCCAGTCTGTCCTATGTGAGTTCCCTGTACAGGGGAGCAGTGTGTTCTCCATTCTGTCCTATGGGAGTTCCCAGTACAGGGGAGCGCGGTGTTCTCCATTCTGTCCTATGGGAGTTCCCAGTACAGGGGAGCGCTGTGTTCTCCATTCTGTCCTATGGGAGTTCCCAATACAGGGGATCGCTGTGTTCTCCATTCTCCTCTATGGGGGTTCCCAGTACAGGGGAGCGCTTTGTTCTCTCCATTCTGTTCTATGGGAGTTCCCAGTACAGGGGAGTGCTGTGTTCTCCAGTCTGTCCTATGTGAGTTCCCAGTACAGGGGAGCATTGTGTTCTCCATTCTGTCCTATGGGAGTTCCCAGTACAGGGGAGCGCTGTGTTCTCCATTCTGTCCTATGGGAGTTCCCAGTACAGGGGAGCGCTGTGTTTTCCATTCTGTTCCATGGGAGTTTTTAGAGTCCTATTGTAAAGAAAATATATTTTTTTCACTGAAATCTAATCCTTACAGTAGACATTTGGGGAAAGAACAGAGAGGTGGAGGGAAAAGAGAAAAAAGAAAACAAGGGAAAGGCGCTCTTGGTGGAGTAGATCAAGCAGTGCTCTCACCTTCAAGTGCTGTACAGATTTGGTACAACACAGTTAAGAGCGTATTAACAACCTCCGGTAGTCGTATAGTCCTGTGCAGGTGCCTCCCAAAAATGAATTCCTCTGTGTCTGGTCAGAAATCCCTTGTAGAACTATACAAAAAACTGGGATATAGATCCCACAGGGTAGGGGGCTCTAAAGAGAGCACTAGGGTCGGGTCTAGATTCCACAGGCCAGGGGGCTCTAAAGAGAGCACTAGGGTTGGGTCTAGATTCAACAGGCCAGGGGGCTCTAAAGAGAGCACTAGGGTCGGGTCTAGATTCCACAGGACAG
Source organism: Phyllomedusa bahiana (assembly GCA_025379985.1). Taxonomy (NCBI): domain Eukaryota; kingdom Metazoa; phylum Chordata; class Amphibia; order Anura; family Hylidae; genus Phyllomedusa; species Phyllomedusa bahiana. Next base: position 52,649 of record JAODAL010021133.1, on the reverse strand, counting down.
GGGGCTCTATAGAGAGCACTAGGGTCGTGTCTAGATTCCACAGGACAGGGGGCTCGATAGAGAGCACTAGGGTCGGGTCTAGATTCAACAGTCCAGGGGGCACTAAAGTGAGCACTAGTGTTGGGTCTAGATTCCACAGGCCAGGGGGCTCTATAGAGAGATCTAGGGTTGTGTCTAGATTCCACAGGACAGGGGGCTCTATAGAGAGCACTAGGGTCGTGTCTAGATTCCACAGGACAGGGGGCTCTATAGAGAGCACTAGGGTCGGGTCTAGATTACACAGGGTAGGGGGCTCTAAAGAGAGCACTAGGGTCGGGTCTAGATTCCACAGGACAGGGGGCTCTATAGAGAGCACTAGGGTCGGGTCTAGATTCCACAGGACAGGGGGCTCTATAGAGAGCACTAGGGTCGGGTCTAGATTCAACAGGACAGGGGGCTCTATAGAGAGCACTAGGGTCGGGTCTAGATTCCACAGGACAGGGGGCTCTATAGAGAGCACTAGGGTCGGGTCTAGATTCCACAGGACAGGGGGCTCTATAGAGAGCACTAGGGTCGGGTCTAGATTCCACAGGACAGGGGGCTCTATAGAGAGCACTAGTGTCTTGTCTAGATTCCACAGGAAAGGGGGCACTATAGAGAGCACTAGGGTCGGGTCTAGATTCCACAGGACAGGGGGCTCTATAGAGTGCACTAGGGGCGGGGCTAGATCAAAAGGACAGGGGGCCTATAGAGAGCACTAGGGTCGGGTTAGATTCCACGGACGGGGGGTCTATAGAGGCACTAGGGTCGGGTCTGATTCCCAGGCAGGGGGTCTATAGGAGCACGGGGTTGGGTCAGATTCCACAGACGGGGGGCTTATAAGACACGGGGGTTTTCGGGTCTAGATTCCACAGGACAGGGGGCTCTATAGAGCGCACAAGGGCTTGATCTAGATCCCACAGGATTTGGGGCTCTATGGAGCGCAGTAGGGCTGGCTAAAAAAATGTCTGATCTTGTATCAATGCTGTTCTCCTATGCTAATTTTTCTAAAACAGGGGGCTGAATCGTTCCCCTGATGAGGCAGGAACGATTCCTGTAAAAACGCGTAGTCTTTTCCCCCCAAACTAAGTTTTTAAAATGTTTTAGTCTATTTTATTTATTTTTTTATGTCTTGTGTGTTTTTGAAAAATTTTTCTGCAATGTTCATGTAATAAACTTGGCAAACAGACGTACAGTCGCCTGTTTTAAACTTAGCAATAGGGAACCCACAAAATCTGAAAATGTGGCTCATGCACATTTTTTTTTTTTTTTTAACACATGTAACGGCCGCAGAGTCAAAAGGACTCGAAGGATATACTTTTGGCATCCGTCTAGCCATTTATTTTTATAGCTATATTTTGCGTCCACATCAGGAGCTTTCCTGGCACAACTGCTAAACGTACACTGTAAACGTAGTGTGGACTGAACCTAGGCTGTTAGGTCAAATTCACATAAATTTTTTTTTAACTCACTGAGTGTATAAGTTTTTTTTTTTTTAAGGATGAAAACAAAAAATATTACTGTTTTTTCTAACATTACAGTGAACAAAATTTTTATTTGACCTTTGCGATTGTGTAAGTTTGCCCCTGACAAGGACATAAACCCATCTATGTTTTTAAGGGGCAGGTTCATTTTAACTTTGAAAAGATAGAATATCCAAAATAAAAACCAAAAAAAATCACATTGTATACATTTTTGAAATTTGCTCAGAAAAAAAAGTATTTTTCCCCTCCAACCATTAAGAATTCTGGCTCATACAGCCCAGTTAGACGCTCCTAACAACTCGTTACCTGCTTTAAAAAGGTCAGGACTTAAACTCCGGGCCCCCTGCATCCCAGCCATAGCTCTTCCCCTTTTGGGAAAAAGCCCCTACTTAACCTTTTAGTTCCTGTTTTCCCACCTTTGCCTTGACCTCAGTTGCTCCCCCCCATGGATTCCTTTTTAAGCCCAGCCTTAAACTTTTCCCCTTTTGTGCGGTTATTTGCTCTGCTGTAATTTTGCCCTGCCCAGTTTTTGCGTCTACTGTTTTTCACGTCTCGCCCTTTTGCCTTTTTTGGTCGTGATTTCTCCCTACCCTCAAAGACGAAACCCGGCTGCCGTTACCGACCCTGGTTGGACTACGCTTCCCCTACAAGGGGGAAGTTCAAAGCTGGGTTTTAAATGGAAACCCATGGGGGGAGCAAATGAGGAAAGGGGCAAGTCTGGGAAAATAGGGAACTAAAAGGTTGGTGGGAGCGCCCAAAGGACCAAATAGCTCATGGAAGACTTGGCCTGGGATGCAGGAGTCCTGGAGTTTGGCCCCTGAAACAGTTTTTTAAAATAGTCACCTTTAAAAAGACTCTGTCCACAGACTCAAAAATCATCAGACTCTAAGCTCTAAAACACGGCAAGCCCAAAAGAGTTTTCCCAAGGGATGTCGGGGAAAAATCATAGACCTGCACAAAGCTGGAATGGGCTGCAAAACTAAGTAAAAACCTGGGTGAGAAGGAGACATGTTGGTGCAATAGGAAGAAATGGAAGCGCAATCGACATCGATCGGGGGCACTGAAAAAATCTCCCCTCGGGGGGGATCCTTGATCATGAGGAGGGTGGAGATCAGCCTAAAACTACACAGGGGGAACTTGTTTGATCTCAAGGCAGCTGGGACCCGCCCCCAAGAAAACCTTGGGAACAATTATACCGTAATGGTTTTAAAAACCTGCAGTGCCCGCAAGGCCCCTGCTCAAGAAGGCGCATGTGCAGGCCCGCCTAAGTTTGCCAATGAAAACCTTGGAGGGTTTGGGAGTTATTGGGAGGTGCTGTGGGGCGAAGAGACCAAAATTGAGTTTTGAATTTAACCAAATCGTGTGTTTTTTGGAGGGAAAAAAATGCTCCTATCCCCCAAAAAGCACTGTCCCCATGTTAAGCAGGGAGGGGAAACATTGTTTTTTAGGGTGTTTCTCTGCTAAAGCCAGGACTATTCATGCACAATGGGAGAATGAATGGAGCCCTGGACCGTAAAATCCCGATTAAAAAACTTTTTCCCTCCCCCAGGACATTAAAAAGGGTATGGTTGGGTTTCCAGCAAGCAATGACCCAAAAACATACAGCCCAAGGGAACAAAGGAGTGGCTCAAAAAAAAGCACTTAAGGGCGGGAGTGGCCTGCCGTCTCCAGACCTTAATCCCCTAGAAAACTTATGGGGGGAGTTGAACTCCCAGTTTCCAAGCGCAGCCTAAAATCTTAAAAATTTAGAGTGATTGCAAAAGGAGTGGAGCAAAATTCTTTTGACCTGTGCCAAATCATCATAAAAAACAAAAAAAAATCGACTGCTGTGCTGCCCCAAAAAGGTTTTGCCAAAAAAAAATTAAGTTTGTTTGCAAGGGATCAAATACTTATTTCTTGCAAAATGCAAATAAATGTATATTTTTTACAATGTGATTTTTGGTTTTATTTTTTATTTTCGTCTCTCATGTTAAATTAAAACCTACCCCTTAAAATTAAAGACTGTTCATGTCTTTGTCAGTGGGCAAACTTCCACAATCAGAAGGGGGTCCAATACTTATGTCCTTCACTGTAGTTTTTTTTAATGAGTCAAGGAGAAAAGTATGTAAAGAGAAAGCCTTATGCTTGAACTCTGTATGTTTAACGGATACAATTTTAGATAATACACTGATACGTTAAACTTAAAGCGAACACATGATGTGAAAGGGGTCTTAAAGGGGTTGTCTCAAAATGCGTTTCTTTGAGCTATGGGAGTTTTAATTCAACTTCCTGTTCGGCTTTGGGCAGTTTACAGCTTTAGGGTCCCCCCTTTCCGATAGGCTTTGGGGGGTTCTACGTTTCAGTTCCCCCTTTTTTTTTCAGGCTGTGGGGGGGTTTACAGCTTCAGGGGTCACTTTCCCGTTCAAAAATGTGGGGGGTTCTACAGCTTTAGGCTGTACCTCCTGCTCAGGTTGTGTGTGGTTCAAGTTTAGACTCCCACTTCCCGTTTAGGTGTGGTGGTTTTAAGTTTTTGGGTCCCCCTTCCTATTCAGGTGTGGGCGGTTCTACAGCTTGGTATCATTCCTGCTGAGGGGGGTGGGTGGTTTACAGCTTCAGGCTCCCCTTTCCTGTTTAGGCGGGGTGGGTCTATAAAATTTATTGGCTATCAGTCGTATTGGGGTTGATATGACTGTAGGAGGTTTATAATCTGTAATGCAGAAGAGTAAAGAGCTCTAAGGCTTAAAATTTGTCATTAACTTAGGTAAACAAAGCTTCTGTGCTAGAAATAAGACTCAGCAGAGAGTGACTGGCGATGGTCAGACTGATTGACTAACGGAAGCTTGGAACAATCAGAGCAGAGAAAGATCAGGGCCAGGTGGTCGGTGACCTAGAGAAACTTGTATACACCTGCAGAAGATCTATTTCCTAAAAAAGCAAAAAACAGAACAGCAATGTATTTTGGGAAAAAATCTTTTTATTTCCCTACATATTGTAATAATTTTGGTAAAAAAAACCTTTAAATGCTCCTGATAACAGAGGGTTTGGGGCATACAATAATGGAGGGGCTCCCCCTTTTAAAAGGGGTTTTAATGTGTTACCCGCTAAAAGTCAAAATTTGGGGCAACATAAGAGGTAATCACATTGATTTTAATCTAATGGGGTAATATAGGGAATACTGCTGGCTCTTCGTCCTCCTCATAGTCTTAACCTCTTCTGCTGTCTCCGAGTTGCTCATATGCTCGGTGTCACCCTATAAGTCGGGGCAATTAAATCTAGTGTGTAGGACAGACAGCAGCCATTGTGCGAGCGAGATGATTAGTGACTTACTTACAGGACTATATGTGATGATGTGTCGCCGGCTTCAGTGACTACACTGCACCTCCTCGGTGTGACCCAGGTGCACCGCAGCTGCATCCCACCCACCACTGTGCCTCAGGCCAGCGGACCCCAGCGATGACCAACAGGGTCAATTAGTCAATATGCCAGCAGTGCAATAAAGCAGGGGGGAGTCATTTACAGAATAAACACTTTAATGAAGTGGACGGTAATATTTTATACAAGGGAGCGACGATTCTGCAGGAAGATGAAAACCGTGAGATGAGAGCTACAAAGATAAAACATTGCAGACATCACACAGTATGTACACAGTGACTGCACCAGCAGAATAGCGAGCGCAGCTCTGGAGGATAATACAGGATGTGACTCAGGATCAGTACAGGATAAGTAATGTATGTACAGTGACTGCACCAGCAGAATAGTGAGCGCAGCTCTGGAGGATAATACAGGATGTAACTCAGGATCAGTGCAGGATAAGTAATGTATGTAACAGTGACTGCACCAGCAGAATAGTGAGCGCAGCCCCTGGAGGATAATACAGGATATGACTCAGGATCAGTACAGGATAAGTAATGTATGTACAGTGACTGCACCAGCAGAATAGTGAGCGCAGCTCTGGAGGATAAAACAGGATGTAACTCAGGATCAGTGCAGGATAAGTAATGTATGTACACAGTGACTGCAAACCAGCAGAATAGTAGTGCAGCTTGGAGTATAATACAGGATGTAACTCAGAATCAGTAAGGATAAGAAATGTATGGTACAGTGACTGCACCAGCAGAATAGCGAGCGCAGCTCTGGAGGATAATACAGGATGGATCGGGATCAGTACAGGATAAGTAATGTATGTACAGTGACTGCACCAGCAGAATAGTGAGCGCAGCTCTGGAGGATAAAACAGGATGTAACTCAGGATCAGTACAGGATAAGTAATGTATGTACACAGTGACTGCACCAGCAGAATAGTGAGTGCAGCTCTGGAGTATAATACAGGATGTAACTCAGAATCAGTACAGGATAAGTAATGTATGTACAGTGCCCTGCCCCAGCAGAATAGCGAGCGCAGCTTGGAGGATAATACAGGATGTGACTCGGGGATCAGTACAGGATAAGTAATGTATGTACACAGTGACTGCACCAGCAGAAATAGTGAGCGCAGCTCTGGAGGATAATACAGGATGTGACTCAGGATCAGTAAAGGTTTAAGTAAGTATGTACAGTGACTGCAACCAGCAGAATAGTGAGCGCACCCTTTTGGAGGATAAAACAGGATGAAAATAGGATCAGTACAGGATAAGTAATGTATGTACACAGTGACTGCACCAGCAGAATAGTGAGCGCAGCTCTGGAGGATAATGACCACTTTGCTTCCTGGCTTCTCCAGTTTCTTTCCACCGACATCCCCACTATCATCATGGGAGACTTCAACATCCCAATCGACACCCCCCACTCTGCTTCCAAAAACTCCTTTCACTCTGTCCTCCTTAAACCCTCTCCCAATGGACCTCAGGAGCCACTCACAAAGATGGACACACACTGGACCTCATCTTCACCCGCCTTGCCCCTATCTGACATCTCTAACTCTCCACACCCTATATCTGACCACAAAACCCGCTTACCTTTCACCACTATCTCCTCCCCACCTGGTCTCCTGTCTCATATCCAGTACACCCCGCAGGAATCTACAAAAACCTCAACCCTCACACTCTTTCTGACTCTCTGCACCTTTTCCACTATCTCCCCATTCAATGACCCAGACGCAGCCACCACTTTCTACAAAACCCTACAATCATCACCGCCCTTGACTCAGTCGCTCCTCTCACACACAACAGAACCTGCAAAATCAACAGACAACCCCGGCACACAGACTCTACCAAACAGCTGAGGCGAGCTTCCAGAATTGCTGACGCCGCTGGAAGAAAACTCACTCCATTGATGACTTTGCCTTATACAAACACTCACTGCAGACATTTAAGTCCGCACTCGCCTCAGCCAAACAGAACTATTTTTACCACTCTCATATCTCCCTGTCCACAACCCCCGACAATTATTCAAAACCTTCAACTCTCTTTCCGTCCACCAACACCTCCTCCCCCTTCCCTCCTTTCAGCAGATGACTTTGCCATTCACTTCCTCCAGAAGATAAAACTCATCAGAGAACGCTTTAGCCCGCAGTCCCCCCCACCCTCCCTGACCCTTGCAACCTGCTCTTCCCCCTTAAATTGCTTCCCTCACGGTCCACTAATGACTAAGCTCTCCTCCTTTACTGTCCAAATCCAACCTCACTACCTGTAGTCTTGACCCAATGCACATCCCTACTCATCCCAGACTCAGGTGCTTCTATCATCACCAGCACCACCCATTCCTTCAACATATCAGAAACCTCTTGGCTTCTTCCTCTTCTGCCTTTTATAAACACTGCTAATATCACTCCAATCCTAAAAAAAAACAACCTCTTTGACCCTCTACTATTGTCCAACTATCGCCCCATCTCACTGCTCCACCTTTGCTTACCTAACTCCTCGTAGCAGCTCGGGTCTATCTTCAGCAAGCGTCCTCCCTCCTCTCCTCAACTCTTTCTTGACCACTAAATCCTGGTTTTCGACCCACACCCTTACACGGAAACTGCCCTAACCAAAGTCACTAATGGACCTAGCAGAACTGCAATGACTCACATCACTACTCTGTGCGCCTCCTCTTGGGACCTGTCCTCTGCATTTGACACTGTCGACCATTCCCTCCCGCTAGCAATCCTTCTCTCCCTCACAGCATCACGGACTTGGCTTTTTCTGGTTCTCCTAGTACCCACTGATCGGACTTTCTTTCAGCGTCTCTCCATTCTCACTCACCAAATCTCCCCGGCCACTTCTCTGTTGGTGTCCCCCAAGGGTCAAGATCCTGGGTCCCATCTAACTCTTTCTTCTATTCTAACACACTTGGCCGGTCAGTCATAGCCTCACATGGCTTTCATTACCACCTGTATGCTGATGATTAACCCAAAATCTACATATCTGGAACTGTTGTCAACTTCTCTACTCTCGGATCACCTGACTGTCGGTCCTCCAATTTCATCCTTTTCTCCTCCCAGTCTCCTATAAATATCCTAAATCGGTGGGTGAATACAGAATCATCATCTTTCACCATCCAACTCTTCCCCTGCCCCTGATTCTTATTACGTCAACGGGCTCTACTCTTTCACCGGTCCCTACAAGTCCGACTGTCTTGGGGTAAATCCTAGGACTTGCTTTATCTTTCACTACCACACAATCCAAACCCTCACCTTCTGCTGCGCCTCCACCTGTAAAACATACATCTCGCTATACGCTTCATTCCTCTTGGATATGACACTACAAAACTTGCTAGGGTCCTTGCCCTTGTCATCTCCCGCTAGACTACTGCAACATCCTTCTAAAGTGGCCTCCCAGCTAGCACACTCTAGTCCCCTCACAATCAATCCCTTATCTGCTGCCGTCTTATCCACCATCTCTCCTAGCCTTACTCCTTCTGCCCTCCCCTCTGCCAAATCCCTTCACTGGCTTCCCATTGCCCGCGAATTCATTTTATGATACTAACCCTTGATCCTACAAGGCTCTCAATGACCTCTACCTCATTACCCATCTCTGCCCTTATTACACTAAATTTCTCCTCCTCACGAAATGATCGCTCCTCATCAGGATCCTTTCCTTGCATCTCCCCTTTTAGCTCCTCACACTACCGTCTCCAAGACTTTCTCCGTGATTCACCATACACTCTGGAAGCTCACTGCCCAAACATCAGACTACTCTCCACTTTACCAGATTACAAAGAGCTAACCTGAAAACCCTTTTCTTAGGCTTGCCTATAACCTTCATCTTATACCTTGTCTATTACTTCCTCCTCTGACATGTCTGCCCTACTCCTGTCTCTTTCCCCTCCTTGTAGATTGTATAGCACATCGCGGGCAGGCGGTCCTTTCTCCACCTCTGTCGTCGTGAACAATTGTCCATTAATCACTTATCAAGTACTCGTTTGACTTATGTATTGTATGTAACCCCGGCTCGATGTACAGCGCCCTGGTACGATCAATGGCGCTTTTAAAATAAATAATAATACTAATAATAATAATTAACAGGATGTAACTCAGGATCAGCAAGGATTATAAGTAATGTTTGTACCAGTGCTTTGCACCAGCAGAATTGTGAGTGCAAAGCTCTGAAGTTAATACAGGATGAACTCAGGATCATGCACAGGACTAAGTGAATGAATGTACAGTGGTCTGTACCAGCAGAATAGTGAGTGCAGCTCTGGAGTATACTTCAGGATGTAACTCAGGATCAGTACAGGATAAGTCATGTATTGTACAGTTGACTGCACCTGCAGAATAGTGAGTGCAGCCTCTGGAGGATAATCACCAGGTTGTAAAACTCACGGATCAGTAACAGGCATAAGTATTGTATGTACACTGTCTACACCAAAGCAGTCTAGTGAGTGCAGCTTGGAGGATAATAAGGATGTAATAAGGATCAGTCAGGTAATTAAAGGAATGTATGTACAGTGACGCACCAGCAGAAGAATAGTAGTGAGTGCAGCTCTGGAGGATAATATAGATGTAACTCAGGATCAGTACAGGATATGTAATGTATGAATCCTAGCTGACTGCACCAGCAGAATAGTGAGTGCAGCTCTGCAGGATAATACTGGATGTAACTCAGAACTCAGTACCCCCCCAGACCCTCCAATTAATGATTGTTGTGACTTGCACCCAGAGAATAGCTGAGTGCAGGCTCTGGAGGTAATACAGGATTGTAAATCCAGGTTCAGTACGGATAAGTAAGTATGTTACAGTGACTGCACCCAGCAGAATAGTGAGATGCAGCTTGGAGGATTATACAGGAATGTAACTCAGGACTAGTAAGGTTAAGTAATGTATGTACAGTGATGCACCTGCAGAATTGTGAGTGCAGCTCCGGAGGATAAAATAGGGTGTAACTAAGGATCAGCTACAGGATTAGTAATGTATGTACAGTGACTGCCACCAGCAGTAATAGTGAGTGCAGCTCTGCAGGATTAATAAAGGATGTAAAATCAGAAATCATACAGGTTATAGTAATGGATGTACAGTGACTGCACAGCAGAATAGTGAGTGCAGCTCTGGAGGATAATACAGGATGTAACTCAGGTTCAGTACACGGAAAAGTATGCTATGTATGTGACTGCAGACCAGAGAATAGTGAGTGAAGCTCTGGAGGATAATATAGGATGTAACTCAGGGTCAGTACAGGATTAGTAATGTATGTACCAGTGACTGCACCGAGGAATAGGTGAGTGCAGCTATGGAGGATATTACGCAGGATGTAACTCTTGGATATGTAAAGGATAAGTAATGTAATGTACACTAGTCGACTGCACCTGCAGTATAGTCGAGTGCAAGTCTGGAGGATAATACAGGATGTAATCAGGATCAGTATGGATAAGTAATGAATGTTCAGTGACCTGCAACAGGCACAGTATTGTGAGTGCTGCTTTGGGGATATAAAGGATGTAACTCGGATCAGTACGGATATAGTAATGTATGTTCAAGTGACTGCTCCAGCACGGAATAGTGAGTGCAGCTCTGGAGGTTAATACAGGATGTAATCAGGCATCAGTACAGGATAAGTAATGTTTGTACAGTGACTGCAACATCAGTATAGTGTGAGTGTGCATGCTTGGAGGAGGAGATATTACTTGGGGACATGTTACTTTGGTTCAGTTACAGGAGATGTTATTGTATGTACAGTGTCTGCACAACATCAGAAATTGTGTGGGATGCTCTGGGGATTACATACAGGATGTTAACTTGAGGATCAGTGCAGGACAATAATGTACTGTACAGTGACTGCACGCAGAATAGTGAGCGCAGCTTGGCGGATATTTACAGGATGTAACTTCACGGATCAGTAACAGGCTTAAGTAATGTATGTACAGTTTGACTGAACCAGGGAGGATTAGTGAGTGAAGCTTGGAGGATAATACAGGATGTAACTCAGGGTCAGTACAGGATAAGTATTGTTTGTACACAGTGACTGCACAGGCGATTAGTGAGCGCAGCTACTGCGAGGTAATACAGGTTGTAGTAATCTCAGAGGATCAGTACAGGGATATGTAATGTATGTACAGTTTCTGCACCGCAGATATGTGAGTGCTGCTTGGAGGATATACAGGATGTAACTCTAGGATCTGTACAGGATAAGATTTTTGTTTGTACAGTGACTGCACAGCAGAATAGTGAGGCCAGCAGCTCTGGTGGGAATTACAGGATGTATAACTAAGGATCAGTACAGGATAAGATAATGTATGTACAGTGGACTGCTCCGAAGAATTGTGTGGGGCAGCTCTGGATGGATAATACAGGATCGTAACTCAGGATCAGTACAGGATAAGTAATGTATGTTCAGTGACTGCACCCAGCCAGAAGATTTAGAATAGTGGAGTGCAGCTGCTGTGGAGGATATTTACAGGATTGTTGGTAACTCTGGATCAGTGGTTATCAGGATATAAGTAATAGTAATGTATGTACATGGTGATCTGCACCAGCAGAATTAGTTGTCGTGCTTTGCTCTCGGTGTGTTTATGAAGGAAGAGAGAGCATCTCGCGGGGTCGCCCTGGAGTTATATTATCAGTGATTGTGGTGTGTCCGAGGCCATTCTGCGGGTCGTTGGGTGGACCGGTTGGGTGAACGGTACGTTTTGGGGTGACGGACTGAGAGTTAGGGGCATTTTCGCGGGTGTGCGCTTGTATCAGATGAAATTTGAGACCCAGAGCGCAGAGACGAACACCAGACAGAGCGCAGAGCGAGAGAGCGAGCAGATCCAAGCGAGCAGGAAAACAGAGCGAGAGCGAGAGATGAGGAGAGAGAGAGCGGAGACGGAGAGTATGCGCGCGAAAAGACGCGAGAAGCGAGCGTACCACAGCGGCGACGAAAGAGCCAGCGAACACGCATGAGAGAGAGAGAGCGACAGCAGCAACGCGCACAGCGACAAGCCGCACACAGAGAACCGACGCGAGCAGCGCGAGCAGAGAGCAGAGCGGCAGAGCGCCAGCGAGAGCAGCAGAAGAGACAGACTCGCGCGCCCGAGACCGCCTGCCAAGAGCGAGCAAGACGCGCACGAAAGCAGAGAGCGCGCGCCAAGAGTCGGCACGCCAGCCCAGTAGATCAACGCGAACCGCTCATCTCTTTCTCCCTCTCTCTCTGTCTCTCTCCCTCCCCTTCTCTCTCTCTACCTCTCGTCCCTCTCCTCACCTCTCCCTCTCTTCCTCTCTCTATCTCTCTCTCTCTCTCTCTCACTCTCTATCTCTCTCTCCTCTCTCTCCTCTCTCTCTCCCTCTCCCCTCCCCTCTCTCCCTCCTCCCCTCTCCCTCCTCTCTCCCTCCTTCCTTCTCTCTCCCCCTCCTCTCCCCCTCTCTCCCACTCATATCCCTCTCTCATCCCACCCTGCTCTCCCCACTCTCTCCCCCTTCTCTCCCCCTGCTCTCACACACTCACTACTCACCCTCTCTCCCCCTCTCATCCCCACTACCTCTCCCCCTCTCTCCCACCCACCCCATGGGGAACAGCGATGCGCTTTTGCCATTTAACTCAATGTTAATCACACTGACAATTGTTAGATCCGTTTTGCGGATCCGTAAAACGGATCACAAAAACGCCGTGTGAACAAGCCCTAAGACTTTCTTGGTTGCTCATAGCAACAATTCAAAGCCCATAGCAATGAATCAGAACCTATAGCAAACCAATTCAGCAATCCTTAGGCAGCCATTCAGAGAGCCCATAACAACCACAATCAGAGCTCCATAACAACCAATCAAGCTAATAGCGGACTCCGCATCAGAGCTCATAGCAACCAATCAGAGCCATTAGCAAACAGTCAGAGCCCATAGCAACTCAGAGACCCAAACCCTAGCAACAATCAGCAGCCCCATAGCAACCAACCAGTGCTCTTAGCTAACCAATCAGAGCTCATACCAACCAATCAGAACTTAGCTTTCATTTAATTTGGTCCTCTGAAAAAATAAAAGCTGAGGTCTGATTGGTTGCTATGGTCAACAAAGAAAGTTTTAGACCTTTAGCCCCGTTTCACACGGCCGCCGAGGTTTGGCCGCGGCCAAAAACTCGTCATGCCTCGCCGCAAACTGGTCTCCCGATGCGGTGTTTGCGGCGCGGGCGCCAGGGCGTAGGTTCTCGGCAGCGGGTGGGGCCGAGGTTAGGGGCGCGGCTTGCTCCGAGGGTTTGCAATTTAATAGCAGGGGGCCAAGCGGCAGCCGGTGAGCCGCGGCCCTCAGTCGCGCCACCACACGCGGCACCACAGACCCGCTGCTCAGCACCGCGCAGCGAGCACTCCCTGTCAGAATTGACAGGAGGAGTCTCCATCGGGCGGTTTGGCCGCGGCCCCGTAAACGGCGGCCAAACCTACGGTTGTGTACATTTTAACGCGTTTCCCTGTTAATAATCTAGGCTTGATTGGCCGCGGGTTCTTGGCAGTCGCGAAAACTGCATCGGAAATCCCGCGGCCAAATCGTCGTTCGTGAACTGGGCCTTACAGTTTTCTTACAAAAGATATGTATGTTATATACCTAAATCGGAGTGAACTGATAGTATTACATAGACGTCACTTTAATAGGGATTGTCTCCACTATAAGGGATCGCTGCTTTTTATGTTAAAGATCTTGCAAAAACAAATCACATTGCAATATGTGTCCATTACCAGCTAATGCCCTCAGTAGGAGACTAACAGTGGAAGCTGTATCAGAGTCAGTGGACTTATCGCACGCATAAAGATGTTATGCTACTAACTACAAGTATTCACTATTCTTTCAGTTTGGTTGTCTTTAGAATATGTTGAAATAAAATGCAAAGTTTTAAATGTTGAACAAGCCTGCCATTGTTTTCATGGAAATTACCAGTGTCCTACCTATTCCTAGATATCCCCTCTTGTAGGGGGCTGCAACAGCTCTCTCAGGTCGCTCATAGCTACCAGACCTATTTACTCCTCATGATAGTGCTACCAGCACTGGTTGCTTATAGCTCTACAGACCTGTTTTGATCTTCCTGGATTGGCTGCCAGACACTGGTTGCTTTAGCTACAGACCTGGTTTCTACTATGCGCCTAGTGAAAAGCAGTAAAACACGCCACCTGGATTCAAAATGAAACCAAGAAAACAGGACTGAGGTGAGATGAACCAATGTAGTGAGACAACCCCTTTAATATTCCTGTTTCGAGGTTCCTCCCTCAGAAAAATTCCACATAAAAAAGACACAGACATGACGCAGAGTTGGTGACATGATACAGACATGACGCACAGAACTGTGAAGCAGAGTGGTGACATGGATAAGACAATGACGCACAGACAGTGATGCATTGTTTGGTGACATGTACAGAATGACGCACAGACGTGAAGCAGAGTTGGTGACATGATAAGACATGACGTACAGACGTGAAGGCAGAGTTGGTGGGACATGAGACAGGAATGAGTACGACGTGATGCAGAGTTGGTGACATGATACAGACATGACGTACAGAGTGAAGCAGAGTTGGTGACATTGATACAGACATGACGAAGACGTGAAGCAGAGTTGGTGAATGATACAGACATGACGCACAGACGTTGAAGCAGAGTTGGTGACATGACATTGACATGACGGACAGACGTGAAGCAGAGTTGGGACATGTTTACAGACATGACGCACAGACGTGAAGCAGAGTTGGTGACATGATACATACATGACGCACAGACGTGAAGCAGAGTTGGGTGACATGATACAGACATGACGCACAGACGTGAAGCAGAGTTGGTGACATGATACAGACAGGGACGCAGAGACATGAAGCAGAGTTTGGTGACATGATACAGACATGACGCACAGACGTGAAGCAGAGTTGGTGACATGTACAGACAATGACGCACAGACGTAAAAGCAGAGTTTGGGTGACATGATACAGACATGACGCACAGACGTGAAGCAGAGTTGGTGACATGATACAGACAGGGACGCACAGACATGAAGCAGAGTTGGTGACATGATACAGACATGAGCAGAGACTTGAAGCAGAGTTGGTGACATGATACAGACATGACGCACAGACATGAAGCGGGTTGGTGACATGATACAGACATGACGTACAGACTTTGAAGCAGAGTTGGTGACATGATACAGACATGACGTACAGACGTGAAGCAGAGTTGGTGACATGATACAAGACATGACGCAAGACGTGAAGCAGAGTTGGTGACATGATAAGACATGAGCACAGACATGACGCAGAGTTGGTGACATGATACAGACATGACGCACAGAGCGTGAAGCAGAGTTGGTGACATGATACGACATGACGTACAGACGTGAAGCATAGTTGGTGACATGATACAGACATGACGCACAGACGTGAAGCAGAGTTGGTGACATGATACAGACATGACGCACAGACGTGAAGCAGAGTTGGTGACATGATACAGACATGACGTACAGACGTGAAGCAGAGTTGGTGACATGATACAGACATGACGCACAGACGTGAAGCAGAGTTGGTGACATGATACAGACATGACGCACAGACGTGAAGCAGAGTTGGTGACATGATACAGACATGACGCAGAGATGTGAAGCAGAGTTGGTGACATGATACAGACATGACGCACAGACGTGAAGCAGAGTTGGTGACATGATACAGACATGATGCACAGACATGAAGCAGAGTTGGTGACATGATATAGACGTGACGCACAGACGTGAAGCAGAGTTGGTGACATGATATAGACGTGACGCACAGACGTGAAGCAGAGTTGGTGACATGACTAAGTTCATCGGAAATTAAAATGTCAAGAGCAGAAAGTTCTTTATAAAGGAATCAATCGTAGCAGAGCTGAGCAGATGCAATTATGCAGAGGGGATCGATGTCCCCGCGGCCGGACACATCATACACGTCCAATATTCCTTTCCCTTTTTGATAATTTTCAGACTTGAAATGCCACACGTCTTTGTCAAGTCAAGTGGAGGCTGCGAGAGGTCAAGCCGCCCGCTGCAGGCAGGTCACAGACCTCTAGGGTTGGCGCTGTCCACTCTTCAGGCAGGACAATGGCAGAGTTGAGCGCGTGTGCTGAGCGCGCCCTCCCAGTGAGATTGTAATTAAAGCAGACTCTAAAACAGAGGGGAGATTTCCATCTCTCTGGGGCTCATTTCATTGGAGAGTTGATTAATGATGTTGGAAAGAGTAAATGAATATAGAGCTCATCTCTCTCCGGCAGCCCCTGTGGGAGCAGTGGTGTGATCAGGAATATCCTGACAGGGCCGGCACCAGCTGGCCGATACCCACAGCCAGAAAATCATGGCCCCCTCGTACCGGGACGTCCCCGGCCTCTGCCAATGTTTTCTCTATCACCGGGTGTAATGAGTAAATCAGCTCCACCGGAGCTCAGCGGGCCAGGTGCGCCACCCGTGCCCCCAATGACTGCAGGCGTCTACGGTGGGGCCCCATAGTGTGTGTCCTGTATCCACTGACTGCACTCTCTGATACTGTACAGTAAGAAGGTGCCAGACTGTTACTTCCATTCGTCCCCTCTGATGGCTCATACGCCGCCATTCATCCTACTGATTACCCCCACTAACGACACCTACACCACTCCTCACTCACTGCGTCCACTCCACCCCCCACCCCCACTCACTGCATCCACTCCACCACTCACCCCCACTAACTGCATCCACTCCACCACTCACCCCCACTCACTGCATCCACTCCACCACTCACCCCCACTCACTGCATCCACTCCACCCCTCACCCCCACTCACTGCATCCACTCCACCACTCACCCCAACTCACTGCCTCTACTCCACCACTCACCCCCACTCACTGCATCCACTCCTCACTCGCTGCGTCCACTCCACCACTCACCCCCACTCACTGCGTCCACTCCACATCACCCCACTGCTCTCCACTCCACCACTCACCCCCACTCACTGCATCCACTCCACCCCTCACCCCTCACTCACTCATCCACTCCACCACTCACCCCCACACCCAGCAGCCACTCCACCATCACTGCTCCACCACCACTCACCCCCACTCACTGCATCACTCCACCACTCACCCATCCACCACTACACACTCCACCACTCACCCCCACTCACTGCATCCACTCCACCACTCACCCCATCACTGCATCCTCCACCCCTCACCCCCACTCACTGCATCCACTCCACCACTCACCCCAACTCACTGCCTCTACTCCACCACTCACCCCCACTCACTGCATCCACTCCACCACTCACCCCTCACTCGCTGCGTCCACTCCACCACTCACCCCCACTCACTGCGTCCACTCCACCACTCACCCCCACTCACTGCATCCACTCCACCACTCACTGCATCCACTCCACCACTCACCCCTCACTCGCTGCGTCCACTCCACCACTCACCCCCACTCACTGCATCCACTCCACCCCTCACCCCTCACTCACTGCATCCACTCCACCACTCACCCCCACTCACTGCATCCACTCCACCACTCACTGCATCCACTCCACCACTCACCCCCACTCACTGCATCCACTCCACCACTCACCCCTCACTCGCTGCGTCCACTCCACCACTCACCCCAACTCACTGCATCCACTCCACCACTCACCCCTCACTCACTGCATCCACTCCACCACTCACCCCAACTCACTGCATCCACTCCACCACTCACCCCTCACTCGCTGCGTCCACTCCACCACTCACCCCCACTCACTGCATCCACTCCACCACTCACCCCCACTCACTGCATCCACTCCACCACTCACCCCTCACTCACTGCGTCCACTCCACCACTCACCCCCACTCACTGCATCCACTCCACCCCTCACCCCCACTCACTGCATCCACTCCACCACTCACCCCCACTCACTGCATCCACTCCACCACTCACCCCCACTCACTGCATCCACTCCACCACTCACCCCCACTCACTGCATCCACTCCACCACTCACCCCCACTCACTGCATCCACTCCACCACTCGCCCCTCACTCGCTGCGTCCACTCCACCACTCACCCCAACTCACTGCATCCACTCCACCACTCACCCCCACTCACTGCATCCACTCCACCACTCACCCCCACTCACTGCATCCACTCCACCACTCACCCCCACTCACTGCCTCTACTCCACCATTCACCCCTCACTCGCTGCGTCCACTCCACCACTCACCCCCACTCACTGCATCCACTCCACCACTCACCCCCACTCACTGCCTCTACTCCACCACTCACCCCCACTCACTGCATCCACTCCACCACTCACCCCCACTCACTGCATCCACTCCACCACTCACCCCCACTCACTGCCTCTACTCCACCACTCACCCCCACTCACTGCCTCTACTCCACCACTCACCCCCACTCACTGCATCCACTCCACCACTCACCCCCACTCACTACATCCACTCCACCACTCACCCCCACTCACTGCCTCTACTCCACCACTCACCCCCACTCACTGCCTCTACTCCACCACTCACCCCCACTCACTGCCTCTACTCCACCACTCACTGCATCTACTCCACCACTCACCCCTACTCACTGCATCCACTCCACCACTCACTTCCACTCACTGCTTCTACTCCACCACTCACCCCCACTCACTGCTTCTGCTCCACCTTCCCCCACTCACTGCTTCCACTCCACCACTCACCCCCACTCACTGCTTCCACTCCACCATTCACCCCCACTCACTGCTTCCACTCCACCATTCACCCCCACTCACTGCTTCTACTCCACCATTCACCCCCACTAACTGCTTCTACTCCACCATTCACCCCCACTCACTTCTTCTACTCCACCACTCACCCCCACTCACTGTGTCCACTTCACCATGTCTTCCTGCTATACACAAAAGTGTTACCTGTCACTGTAATCCTGCCTGTGATGAGGAGACTGCAGGGAAGTGATCTCTACAGAACAGGAGGTGTCAGTCTATAGTGAATGGTGGATCCTGTGTTATCTATATATAGGTGTTACCTGTCAGTGTAATCCTGCCTGTGCTGAGGAGACTGCGGGGAAGTGATCTCTACAGAACAGGAGGTGTCAGTCTATAGTGAATGGTGGATCCTGTGTTATCTATATATAGGTGTTACCTGTCAGTGTAATCCTGCCTGTGATGAGGAGACTGCGGAGAAGTGATCTCTACAGAACAGGAGGTGTCAGTCTATAGTGAATGGTGGATCCTGTGTTATCTATATATAGGTGTTACCTGTCAGTGTAATCCTGCCTGTGATGAGGAGACTGCAGGGAAGTGATCTCTACAGAACAGGAGGTGTCAGTCTATAGTGAATGGTGGATCCTGTGTTATCTATATATAGGTGTTACCTGTCAGTGTAATCCTGCCTGTGATGATGAGGAGACTGCAGAGAAGTGATCTCTACAGAACAGGAGGTGTCAGCCCTTCACAAGGCTCAGCAGTCAGTGTTTCCTTTCTCCAGTGCAATCATTGCAGTCAAGTGATTCCCAGCAGCCGGACGGATAGCTTTACATAGTTTTTATACTTTTAGGACCTCAGTATTTGTTAAACTCTTGTTTATCCTTAGGTAAGTTACAGGCAAAACTTTACAAATGACTTAGTATCAGATGATTGCAGCACATCCACCTGAGCAGCCGTCCGATAAAGCCATGAATGTTAAGTTCTCTAAATAATCATATTAACCAGAACAATTATTTGCACAGAGAAATCAATTAAACATTGTCTGAAGTTTTGCATTAACAAAGGTTTATAAATTCAACAATCGCAGCTGCTATAAATCTAACTAGTCCGGGAGCGGATATGTAATTATGTGTCTGTAATTACTGGGATTATTGTATTGAATAGGAGCCGGGGATGATACGGCCATCAGAGCCATTCCTAATATTAAATTATCTTTCTCATTAGAAAACAAGCACATGTTTTGTGTCTGACATGTAAAGTATTAAGTTACTGATCAAGAAGTAGATACAACCGCTGAAAGAGCTTAAAGAGGTACTCTCACCACAATGATCAGCTTTTAACATGTAGGAAACTGTAAATGAAGACTATTACTAAATACATTGCTGTTCTGATTTTGCTTTGTTTAGGACATAAAGAACATTTTTATCTACTACTAGTGTACACAAGTTTCTCTAGATTAAAGACCATCTCACCCTTCTCTCTCTCTCTCTCTCTCTCTCTTATCTGAGTGAAATCTCCAGCACAAAAGCTGTGTTTCCCTAATGATAATATTAAGCCTTAGATCTCTTTAGCCCTGTATGATACAGATTATAAACCTTCGGCACTCATCTCAATGTTACAGGAATAGATAGCAATAGCAGAGCTGATATGCTAATCACTGCTATAGACCCACCCAAACCTGACCATGAAGTGTGAGTCTGAGGCTGCAAGGGGTATTCTTACCATACTGTTTCATATAGCCTGCTCCTCACAGCCAGCTTCAGGTTCCCACTTCCTATTGAGGCTGTGGGTGGTTCTACAGCTTCAGGCTCCCACTTCTTGTTCAGGCTGTAGGGGGGTTCAACAGCTTCAGGCTCCCACTTGTTGTTAACGCTGTAGGTGGTTCTACAGCTTCAGGCTCCCACTTTCTGTTTAGGCTGTGGGCAGTTCTTCAAAAATGATTGTCATTCCTAGCTGAACCTCTTAAAGGGACATTGGTGATGAAAGGGTTTCAACAACAAGACACAAGGTTACAGAGCTCTAAAGGGTTCAAGTTTGTCATTTAGATTCAAAAACAAGCTCCTGTGTTGCAGTGTTACTAATAAGACACAGAAGTGAGTGAAGCCACCAGACCGACCACTGCTAGAGCAGAGAGAGGTGGTCACCAGCCCAACCACTGCTAGAGCAGAGATAGGAGGTCACCGGCCTGACCACTGCTAGAGCAGAGAGAGGGGGTCACCAGCCCGACCACTGCTAGAGTAGAGAGAGGTAGTCACCGGCCCGACCACTACTAGAGCAGATAGAGAAGGTCACCAGCCCGATCACTGCTAGAGCAAAGAGAGGTGATCACTAGCCCGGCTACTGCTAGAGCAAAGAGAGGTGGTCACCAGCCTGACCACTGCTAGAGCAGAGAGAGGAGGTCACCGGCCCGACCACTGCTAGAGCAGAGAGAGGTGGTCAACAGCCCGACCATTGCTAGAGCAGAGAGGTGGTCACCAGCCCGACCACTGCTAGAGCAGAGAGAGGTGGTCACCAGCCCGTCCACTGCTAGAGCAGAGAGAGGAGGTCACCGGCCCGACGACTGCTAGAGCAGAGAGAAGAGGTTACCAGCCCGGCCACTGCTAGAGCAGAGAGAGGTGGTCACCAGCCCGACCACTGCTAGAGCAGAGAGAGAGGTCACCAGCCCGACCACTGCTAGAGCAGAGAGAGGTGGCCACCAGCCCGACCACTGCTAGAGCAGAGAGAGGCGGTCACCTGCCCGACCACTGCTAGAGCAGAGAGAGGTAGTCACCTGCCCGACCACTGCTAGAGCAGATAGAGGAGGTCACCAGCCCGATCACTGCTAGAGCAAAGAGAGGTGATCACCAGCCCGGCTACTGCTAGAGCAGAGAGAGGTGGTCACCAGCCCGACCACTGCTAGAGCAGAGAGAGGAGGTTACCGGCCCGACCACTGCTAGAGCAGAGAGAGGAGGTTACCAGCACGACCACTGCTAAAGCAGAGAGAGGTGGTCACCAGCCTGACCACTGCTAGAGCAGAGAGAGGTGGTCACTATCCCGGCCACTGCTAGAGCAGAGAGAAGTGGTCACCAGCCCGACCACTGCTAGAGCAGAGAGAGAGGTCACCAGCCCGACCACTGCTAGAGCAGAGAGAGGTGGTCACCAGCCCGACCTCTGCTAGTGCAGAGAGAGGTGCTCACCAGCCCGGACACTGCTAGAGCAGAGAGAGGAGGTCACCAGCCCGACCACTGCTAGAGCAGAGAAAGGTGGTCGCGACCCGATCACTGCTAGAGCAGAGAGAGGTGTCACCAGCCCGGCCACTGCTAGAGCAGAGAGAGGAGGTCACCAGCCTGGCCACTACTAGAGCAGAGAGGGGAGGTCACCGGCCCGACCACTGCTGGAGCAGAGAGAGGAGGTCACCAGCCCGGCCACTGCTAGAGCAGATAGAGGTGGTCACCAGCCCGGCCACTGCTAGAGCGGATAGAGGTGGTCACCAGCCCTACCACTGCTAGAGCAGAGAGAGGTGGTCACCGGGCCGGCCACTGCTAGAGCTAAGAGAGGTGTCACCGGCCCAACCACTGCTAGAGTAGAGAGAGGTGGCCACCAGCCCAACCACTGCTAGAGCAGAGAGAGGGGGTCCCCAGCCCGACCACTGCTAGAGCAGAGAGAGGGAGTCACCGGCCCGACCACTGCTAGAGCAGATAGAGATGGTCACCAGCCCGATCACTGCTACAGCAAAGAGAGGTGATCACTAGCCCGGCTACTGCTAGAGCAGTGAGAGGAGGTCTCCGGCCCGACCACTGCTGGAGCAGAGAGAGGAGGTCACCAGCCCGACCATTGCTAGAGCAGAGAGAGGTTGTCACCAGCCCCACCACTGCAAGAGCAGAGAGAGGTTGTCACCAGCCCCACCACTGCAAGAGCAGAGAGAGGTTGTCACCAGCCCCACCACTGCAAGAGCAGAGAGAGGTTGTCACCAGCCCCACCACTGCAAGAGCAGAGAGAGGTTGTCACGAGCCCGATCACTACTAGAGCAAAGAGAGGTGATCACCAGCCCGGCTACTGCTAGAGCAGAGAGAGGTGGTCACCAGTCCGACCACTCCTAAAGCTGAGAGAGGAGGTTACCAGCATGACCACTGCTAGTGCAGAGAGAGGTGGCCACCAGCCCGACCACTCCTAGAGCAGAGAGAGGGGGTCACCAGCCCGACCATTGCTAGAGCAGAGAGAGGTAGTCACCGGCCCGACCACTGCTAGAGAAGAGAGAGGTGGTCACCAGCCCGATCACTGCTAGAGCAAAGAGAGGTGATCACCAGCCCGGCCACTGCTAGAGCAGAGAGAGGTGGTCACCAGCCCGACCACTGCTAGAGCAGAGAGAGGAGGTCACCAGCCCGACCACTGCTAGAGCAGAGAGAGGAGGTCACCAGCCTGACCACTGCTAGAGCAGAGAGAGGTGGTCACCAGCCCGACCACTGCTAGAGCAGAGAGAGGTGGTCACCAGCCCGACCACTGCTAGAGCAGAGAGAGGTGGTCACCAGCCCGGCCACTGCTAGAGCAGAGAGAGGTGGTCACCAGCCCGACCACTGCTAGAGCAGAGTGGTGGTCACCAGCCCGACCAGTGCTAGAGCAGAGAGGTGGTTACCAGCCCGACCACTGCTAGAGCAGAGAATGGTGGACACCAGCCCGGTGACTGCTAGAGCAAAGAAAGGTGGACACCAGCCCGGTGACTGCTAGAGCAGAGAAAGGTGGACACCAGCCCGACTACTGCTAGGGCAGAGAGAGGAGGACAACTGCCCGTCCACTGCTAGAGGAGAGAGAGGTGGTCACCAGCCCGACCACTGCTAGCGCAAAAAGAGGAGGTCGCCAGCCCGGCCACTGCTAGAGCAGAGAGAGGAGGTCACCAGCCTGACCACTGCTAGAGCAGAGAGAGGAGGTCACCGGCCCGACCACTGCTAGAGCAGAGAGAGGTGGTCACCAGCCCGACCACTGCTAGAGCAGAGAGAGGAGGTCACCAGCCCGACCACTGCTAGAGCAGAGAGAGGTGGTCACCAGCCCGGCCACTGCTAGAGCAGAGAGAGGTGGTCACCAGCCCGACCACTGCTAGAGCAGAGAGAGAGGAAGTCACCAGCCCGACCACAGCTAGAGCAGAGAGAGGTGGTCACCAGCCCGGCCACCGCTAGAGCAAAGAGAGGAGGTCTCCAGCCAGACCACCGCTAGAGCAGAGAGAGGAGGTCACCAGCCGGCCACTGCAAGAGCAGAGAGAGGAGGTCATCAGCCCGACCACTGCTAGAGCAGAGAGAGGAGGTCACCAGCCTGACCACTGCTAGAGCAGAGAGAGGAGGTCACCAGCCTGGCCACTGCTAGAGCAGAGAGAGGTGGTCACCGGCCCGACCACTGCTAGAGCAGAGAGAGGAGGTCACCAGCCCGACCACTGCTAGAGCAGAGAGAGGAGGTCACCGGCCCGACCACTGCTAGAGCAGAGAGAGGTGGTCACCAGCCCGACCACTGCTAGAGCAGAGAGAGGTGGTCACCAGCCCAACCACTGCTAGAGCAGAGAGAGGTGGTCACCGGCCCGACCACTGCTAGAGCAGAGAGAGGAGGTCACCAGCCCGACCACTGCTAGAGCAGAGAGAGGTGGTCACCAGCCCGACCACTGCTAGAGCAGAGAGAGGAGGTCACCAGCCCGACCACTGCTAGAGCAGAGAGAGGAGGTCACCAGCCCGACCACTGCTAGAGCAGAGAGAGGTGGTCACCAGCCCGACCACTGCTAGAGCAGAGAGAGGAGGTCACCGGCCCGACCACTGCTAGAGCAGAGAGAGGTGGTCACCAGCCCGACCACTGCTAGAGCAGAGAGAGGAGGTCACCGGCCCGACCACTGCTAGAGCAGAGAGAGGAGGTCACCGGCCCGACCACTGCTAGAGCAGAGAGAGGAGGTCACCGGCCCGACCACTGCTAGAGCAGAGAGAGGAGGTCACCGGCCCGACCACTGCTAGAGCAGAGAGAGGTGGTCACCAGCCCGACCACTGCTAGAGCAGAGAGAGGAGGTCACCGGCCCGACCACTGCTAGAGCAGAGAGAGGAGGTCACCGGCCCGACCACTGCTAGAGCAGAGAGAGGAGGTCACCGGCCCGACCACTGCTAGAGCAGAGAGAGGAGGTCACCAGCCCGACCACTGCTAGAGCAGAGAGAGGAGGTCACCGGCCCGGCCACTGCTAGAGCAGAGAGAGGTGGTCACCAGCCCGACCACTGCTAGAGCAGAGAGAGGGGGTCACCAGCCCGACCACTGCTAGAGCAGAGAGAGGAGGTCACCAGCCCGACCACTGCTAGAGCAGAGAGAGGAGGTCACCAGCCCGACCACTGCTAGAGCAGAGAGAGGTGGTCACCAGCCCGACCACTGCTAGAGCAGAGAGAGGTGGTCACCAGCCCGACCACTGCTAGAGGAGAGAGAGGAGGTCACCGGCCCGACCACTGCTAGAGCAGAGAGAGGGGGTCACCAGGCCAACCAATGCTAGAGCAAAGGGAGGAGATCACCGGCCCGACCTCTGCTAGAGCAGAGTGAGGTGTTCACCAGCCCGACCACTGCTAGAGGAGAGAGAGGAGGTCACCAGCCCGACCACTGCTAGAGCAAAGGGAGGAGGTCACCGGCCCGACCCCTGCTAGAGCAGAGTGAGGTGTTCACCAGCCCGACCACTGCTAGAGCAGAGTGAGGAGGTCACCAGCCCGGCCACTGCTAGAGCAGAGAGAGGAGGTCACCAGCCCGACCACTGCTAGAGCAGAGAGAGGAGGTCACCGGCCCGACCACTGCTAGAGCAGAGAGAGGTGGTCACCGGCCCGACCACTGCTAGAGCAGAGAGAGGAGGTCACCAGCCCGACCACTGCTAGAGCAGAGAGAGGAGGTCACCAGCCCGACCACTGCTAGAGCAGAGAGAGGTGGTCACCGGCCCGGCCACTGCTAGAGCAGAGAGAGGTGGTCACCAGCTCAACCACTGCTAGATGGGTTGGTAACCTAGGAAACCTTCTGTAAACAAGCAGGAAATAAAAACTGCTCTATCTCTGAAAGAATGCAAAATTAGAACAGCATGCATTAGCTAATAGTCTTTACATGCTTTTGACCACAAGAAATGCCTTTGACTTACGGATGAAGCTGTCAGAGCTTCTTGGCGCTCGCGGTCTTCAGCGTTCACCATGGTTTCTGTTTGAAGAGCAAAGTAAATGACATTACACCCAGTGCTTGGTGTCGTCCACACGAGGGGCCTTTTTATTTCCTCTTTATCGTCTTGTTAGTTGGGACATAACACAATTACATAATTCAGTTTCCAATCTAGAGCCTGGTAACACGATCCGGCCCTTGTCTGTCACCCCGGGTGATGGATCTATTCCTCCTCTACAAATCATCCCATCATCCCATACACGCCATTGCCCTCATTTCCATAAGGTTTCCATATCGTTATGGTGGCCCCCATCCCCTGAAGTCACTTTCTTTGTTCTCTCTGTATATTTGTCACTTAGTGTCACTACATATTCATATATTAATTGTTATTCATCCCATTTGTCATTGAGTCTCCGGCTAATTGGGGAGCAAAGTTCCATTTTGTATCTCGTGTGGTATTTTTAATTGATATGTTTCAGATCAGAGAGAGGAAAAGTAAAGCATAAAGAAGATAGAAAACAAGAGAAAAAAGAGGTGAGAAGAAGACAAAGATGATGATATGAAGAACGTTGTCTATGGAGTTGGGTGTCCTATAGAGATGAGCGAACAGTAAAATGTTCGAATTTGAACTTTGAACAGTAGTGGTGATCGGTTCGAGGTTCGATTAGAATTCGAACCCCATTAAAGTCAATGGGAGAAGATGTTCGGGTTAATACCAACCACTATTTAAAATATATTTCTTTGTATAGGAGATTTGGAGAGGCTGTGTTATACAATTACTGAAACCCTAAAACTGCAAAAATGAAGTTTTCTCCACTCAGTATAATTGTCACCAACCAACCACTATTTAGAATATATTTCTTTGTGTAGGAGATTTGGAGCCAGTGCTTTATAAAATTATTTCACCCCAAATACTGTAAAAACAGAACTTTTGGGCACTGAGCATGATTTAGCAAATCCAAGCACTCTGTATAGTATATATCCATATATTTGAGAGTTAGACTATATGTGAGCCTGCAACTGTCGTGACAATAAGTGTCGCCAAATCTCGTGCCTGCAAGCAAGCTGAGAGCAGTCTGTACAGTACAGAGAGTGAGCTGAAAATGATGTTCAGAACGCAATATAGTGAAATATACCCTGTTTCCCGAAAATAAGACATTGCCTTGTATTACTTTTTGCTCCTAAAGACGAGCTAACACTTATTTTTAGGGGATTTCTTATTTTTCCATTAACAAGAATTCACATTTATTGTTGCATACAAAATCAATATGTATTAATATACTGTAGTGATTTCATCACAAACATCAGCAGAAGCAGCCAAACTCTGAATTGCCTAAAAAAAATGTACTACGTCTTATTTTCGGGTGAACAGGGTATATAACATGCTCATGTGATTTTAGCAGCCAATGAGACCGCTACACCTCAGCGATGATGCTTTTTACACCTCTACGTGCTCTGCACTGATTGGGTGGCCGCCAAAAGTGCAGAAAGGTGCTGAAAACTATTAAAATGGTGCGTCGAGCGCCATGGCGAACTTGAACATTTACTCGAACGAACAGTAAAATGTTCGATTCGAGTTCGAGAAAATCAAGATGTTCGTCTCGAACTTGACTTTTCTCGCACAGTTCGATCAACACGAGTGTCGTAATATGGCCGGGACCGCCTTAGCGCAATGATGAAAGTCAGAGCGCACAGTCTTGAAAATTGGGTTTAAAGGGGTTGTCTCACTACATTGATTCATCTGACCTCAGTCCTGTTTTCTCAGTTTCATATTTGAATTCAGGGGCGTGTTTACTGGCTACTACTACTGGTCTGTAGCTATAGCAACCAGCACTGGCAGCCTATCAGGAGAGAACAAACAGATCTGTAGCTAGAGCGACCAGTGCTGGCAGCCTATCGGGAGAGATCAAACAGGTCTGTAGCTATAGCAACCTGAGGAGCTGATGCAGCCCATACAAGAGGGGATAGCTAGGAATAGGTAGGACACTGTTAATGGACACGTATTGCAAAGTGTTTGGTTTTTTGCAAGATCTTTAACATAAAAACCAGGGATCCCTGTAGTGAGACAACCACTTTAATCATTGTTAAAGAAAAAAAAAAATCTAATATTTCTTGTGCTCCAGTAACTGTTTCCAAGAACTCTGCTTGTTGTCAGCAAATTTGAACTTTCTTCATTATAGCTAGAAGGTTACAGGGGCACTCTCACTACACTGATTAGACATAAACATGTACACAGTGGAAAATAAAAGCTATTACAAAAAGTGGCAGCCTGATGCTATAGAACCACCCACAGCATGAACAGGAAGTGGGAGCCTGAAGTTTTAGAACCACCCACAGCCTGAACAGAAAGAGGGAGCCTGAAGCTGTAGAACCACCCACAGCCTGAACAGGAAGCCTGAAGGTATGGAACTGCCCACAGCCTGAACAAAAAGTGGCAGCCTTAAGCTGTAGAACCACCCACAGCATGAACAGGAAGTGGGGGCCTGAATCTGTAGATCCACCCAGAGCATGAACAGGAAGTGGGAGCCTGAATCTGTAGAACCACCCACAGCCTGAACAGAAAGTGGGAGCCTGAAGCTGTAGAACCGCACACACCCTGAACAGGAATTGGGAGCCTGAAGCTGTAGGACCAGCACTAGCCTGAACAGGACGTCGGAGTCTGGAGCTGAAGAACCACCCACAGCCTGAACAGGAAGTGGAAGCCTAAAGCTGTAGAACCACCCACAGTGTATTGATGTAGATAGTCCACAGTCAGACTGTGTTTAGTACTGTCCGTTTGCTGTATGCGCTGGGAAAGGTCCATATCCACAGGTCACCATTCATCCAGCAGAGGCCCCTATTGGGCTGGCACACGTTGGTATAACTTTTTTTTCTGTAAGGATTAGTGCACCCCCTTTTAACATTGGAGCCAATCTGTAGGCCAGTTATATCAATGAAGGTATCTGTCTGATATATACATCAGGTTACACTGCAAACGCGGAATGAAACCACCCAACTGTACCAGCAAGTCCAGGCTGCTTAGATCACGAGGAATTAGCAAGAGTGAATGCAACTGTACCAGACCTTCAGCTGCAGAAAAGATGTATTAGGTGAGGACAGGTTTTTCTGTTCCTATGTACCAACAACAAGCAGAGATTTTGAAAATGATGAAGAACTGAGACAGAAAATATTTTAGAAATGTGCAGAACTTGCTGTGATTGACATATGTGCAAAGCTGGGATCACTCCTCTTACAGACATAGCAAGTGCATACACATGTGCTTGGATGTGATTAGTTCTCTAGATTGACTGTGGCTAAAAGAGCGGGGTCACCGTGCCCCTTTTCCACAAAGCCACCTTCACTCTCGGTTTAGCCGACATGTTCCCTCCACATGCTGCGCTGAATGTGCACCACTTACTAGGATAATAAATATGGGTGAGCCATTGTTTTCTAGGAAAGATGAGGACGTACGAGTATCACGTCCATGATTCTAAATTAGGGTCTGTTCACATTACATTTGACTATTCTGCAAAACGCGTATTATAACCTATATGTTAAGCCTATCCTAGGCGTGCATTGTTTTGCACAGACGTCTGATGTCCGATTTTGCTTTTTTTTTGTAATCTAGCTTCTCCATTTCGCCGTCACTTTGTCTCTCGCTCTCACTGTAGACAGACGCAGCGTATTTGTTGCAGTTACTGTAAAGGCCCGTCTAACACGACATGCTTTTACCGTCGGATTTTTACAAAAACCATCCCCATAGACCTCAATTGAAAGTCCAAGTTGTAGTCCACACAACTCGGATTTTTAATTGGTCAGATTCTAAAAAAATTATTTTTGTAAAAATACAAATACAGACAGTCCCTGGGTTACGAACGGGATGGGGACTGTAGGTTTATTCTTAAGTTGAATTTGTATGTAAGTCAGAACAGGTAGATTTATTAAATGTAACTCCTACATAAAAGGTTTCTTTTTTAAGTTTCGGATAGTGCAGGGAAGGGTTTTTACATTTGTTTTGTTGTCTGTGCCCCTGTTAAGAAGATTTCATCTAATTTTCACCTTATATGCTGCTAATTTGCTGGAACTTGTCGTTCCACAGCTACTGTCTACTGTAGAACATGGAACTACAAGTGCCAGCATGCCCCATAGGTCTCCGTTTGTAACTCGGGGACAGATGTAAATCAGAATGGTGTAAGTCGTGGACTGCCTGTACATTCTTTTCACTGGATTTGCAGTCCAAAAACGAGTCCAAAACATCTCTACTATATGTCAGATTCATGTCCAAAACCCCATCGAGATGAATGCCCGGCAGAAAAAAGTAACCAAAATCCACGTTGAAAAACAGGTCAAACGTCCCTTGTCGTGTGGACGTCGCCTAAGGGAGCGTTGACACGGCTGATGTGGACGCTGTTTTCGCCACTGTTTTGGAAGTGGATAAGCTCCCAAATCAGTGTCCGAAAACACCTAGCAAACACCTCCAGTTCATTTTCATTGATTCCTCAGTAAAGCAGCGTTGTAGTTTCGCACATGACAAGGTTTTTCCATGCGTTTTCTGTGCTTCTTTGGATGCTGTTTTGGGCATTGAAAAATAAATGTCCTGTCAATTCTTGATGTGGTTTCAATGCTGAAAATCCTCATAGTAATCAATGGAGAGATTCAAAACCTCGTCCTAAACCTCTGTGCGGTTTTAGACATGGTTTTTGGGGCGGTTTTTGCCCCGGCTATTGATTTGTATGTATATGTTTCAGAAAGAAAACCTAATCAAAACCTTGTCTGAAAAGTGCTGCATTGATGCTGATTTGAACACTAAGGCTATGTCTACACAACTTGTGTTAAACTGCCGTCCAAAATCCGACAGCATTTTAACATTGCTGGACCGCGCTGGAACATGGTTTTTGTGCAGATTTGTGCTAAAAACTGCTGTCGGTTTCCGGATTTGCCATTGGCACCGTACATTGACTGTACGACAATCCTGCAGACGATCCAGCAGGTTTGTAAATCCACCGGAAACCGGCAGATTTTTAAATTGACCAGAAACAGTCTGTGCTGTGTACAGATTTTTCATTGCGGTCTACACAGCGCTGGGTAGAGTTGGAGTTTTGGCGGATTTCAAATACTAAATCCGCCGAATATCCGACGAGCATCCAGCCTAAGGCTCTGTCTAAACAGCAATGTTAAAATGGCGTCCAAAATCCGATGGCATTTTAAGATTGCCGTACCGCGGTTTTTGGCGTGGATTTGCGCTAAAAACCGTAGTCGGTTTTCGGATTTCTATAGACAGCTCAGTACATTGACTGTACATCTATAGACGGCCCAGTACATTGACTGTTTGGGAATCTGGCGTGAGAAAGAGCATGTTTTAAAATCCGGCTGCAGTGCTAAACTACAGCAGTGTAAACTACAGCACATATTTTCTCATGCTGTCTATAGGACACAGGTTACAGTCAGATTTTCGGCGGATTCTAAATACTGAAATACTGAATTTGCCAAAAATCCGACCAAAAACAAGTGCTGTGTAGACATAGCCTAAAAAAGCAGACAAACGTGGTATTACCTTGTAACCGTGGCCCCTGCTTAGTGTGATTGCCAGATCGGAGTCGGGAAGGAATTTTTTCCCTAAAATGAGGGCAGTTGGCTCCTATCTCATAGGGATTTTCCTTCCTCTGGATCAACACTATAGGGCAATAGGCTGAACTGGATGGGCGTCTGTCTTTTTTCAGCCTTACAACCTATGTAACTATATACAGCAATGTGAAAATGGCGTCTAAAATCCAACGGCATTTTCACATTGCTGGACCGCCGTTTGTTTGCGTGGTTGGATTCTGGATTCCTGGCGAATCAATCAGACAGGTTTAGTCGAAAACTTGTGCTTTATAGACTGCAGCACGGATTTTCTATTGAGGACTGCACAGCGCTGAGTACGGTCAGATTTCGGATTTTGAGCGGCGCAGCACATTGGTGCTCCGGGTATCCAATGGCGGTCCAGCAGAATATACAGCATGTTCTATATTCCGCCAGACAGTTTTAGTAGAAAGCCTGTGCTTTGTAGTCTACAGGACGGATTTTCTATTGACGTCTACACTGTACTGAGTTCAGTCGTATTTTCAGCAGATTCAAATTACTGAATAAGCTGAAAAACATCCAGAATCCAGTGCTGTGTAGACATGGCCCTAAGAGGAGAAAAATGCCAGAGCTGCTGGTGAGTGCACGCACATCCCTCATGAATGTGGGGTCCAGGCTGGTCCCAACGCGTCACCCTCACGTTGCAATGGTATAAATTATTTATTGTACATTAACGGGACAATTAATGTCAACTGTTACAAGCTTAAGACAAACTGGGATCCCGAAATATTAAAATAACAATGGTCCCGGCCGCGTCGTCGACGACTTTCTAATTGCTCTGAATGTGTAATTTGCTTCTTTTTTTGCTCCTTTCAGTATCTTTGCCACTAATTAGGAGGATTAAATCCCCCATATTGTCCCCACGTCGCTGGCGGCCCCTGGACGGGGCTGTTTGGACAACACTTGAAAGTTACAAAGTATCACGGCTCTTACTGCAAACAATAGGATGTTAACCGGAATCGGATATCACCTCTTTTGTTCTGGAGTTAAATAAGAAAGAAAAAAAAAAAAAAGCAATTGGCCGCTCTGCTGGTCGGTTTACAAATCCAGCTGCCCCTGTGAATTGCTTATCTTGGTAACAAAAGAGCCGGGGCAGGATAATTTGGTGTGTGATCACTGACACTCCCTCCTCTTTTGTTCCCCCATCAGACCTAATATCCCCAGCCCAGATGGGTTAATACATAATGCAGACACGCAAGTAATTGGCTCCCCCTCGGATATAGAGTCCTGTCTCTGTGATCTGCTATTAGGGGTCAGTAAAACAGCCCCTTCCACCTAATTAAACACAGCTTTCAATCCTCCTTCCCAAATGATGTTCTGCCTCCAAATTCACAAAGCGCACATGAGCCGCTACCTGTTGCCCTCGGTGTAACTCTCTTATGGGACAGAAAATCTCCTCCTTCCTCAGGCGACAGCATCAAACCTAACCCCCTAGGGAGGGACAGACAGCTAATAAATTACAGCTTGATACTGTGAATTAAAAGGCAGGAATTGGCTGTTAATAAACCCCCGGCTGGTTATTCATTCACATCACTCCAAATCAAAGGGGCTTTTCTCTACTTGGTTTTGATTTTAACAAACTGAGCTGAATATGGTTGCCCCGGGATTACATCAACTTTTCTTTAGTGGACAAAGTGGGAAGGATGTAGGCGCCGGGTCGTTAACGTGGACATTCCTAACACGGTGTGAAATCCAATGTCACACAAACAGGGTTGGGCACAACCACAACTTTGCCTCATGTTTTTATGGTCAGAAAAATACAGTGCATTGAAAAATAATAGAAAAAAAGTTATACTTAAAAGGATTTTCTCATCACAATGATTTGCTTTTAGAAAACAATGTTTAGTTCTGCACATCCAAAAAACTGTTTTGAAAAAAACGAGCATGGGTGCATATTGGTGTGGCAGTAACATACAAACACAATCCAATATCAGCAGCACACTACTAACACAATTTCAGTAGCACACTGAAAGATCAAAAGCACATAGGAATTTTTGGAAAAGCATTTTTGCTACTTAGAATACATGAAAAATGTTTTAGGTTCTTAAGGCGACATGTATGAATGGGGCTGCACCAGAATTCTGGCCTAAAAAAGCTATAGTAGACCAGTTCTATAGATGTAGGAACAGGCGTTTTCCAAACTTTGGCGCGATAAGTGCCTCGGTACCGCGCCAAATACACTTTTTAGTGCGCCAAAGTTTTGGAGCGTTCTGGGGGCGCGCACCACATTAGGAGAAGTAGACAAATTTATGATTCTTTGATGCCAAACTTTGGCGCGGAACAGTTAGCACAGCCAGACCAGGGTAAAGGTGGTGCCTGAGCCTAAGTTGTCATATGGTTAATAGACCGTGCCTGTATGTATGACCTGCAGAAGAACAGGTTCATACATTCTGGGGCAGTCTATATTACTTTAAAGCGATTTAGAACTGGTCTATCAGCACCAGAATTCATACATGTTGCCCTTAATTCACATTTTTTATCAAAACTGCATAAATCCACCTCCTAATCAGCAAGGCGACCTCAATACAGGGGAACCTACTCTATCGTTTCCTCTCTTAGGGCCTATTTAGAGCTCCACATTTCAGGGAGAGAAGATTCCAACTACAAGCTACTCTGCATTGATTTAGAAACCTGTGCAAGTGGGTGGAGTGCAAAAAAAACAAAGAGGGGGCAGCCACAACCCCATTCAAACAGTCTAGAAAACAATATTTGGTCTGCACATCCCCAAAAAATGTTATACATGAAAAATTTTTGAGGTTCTTAGTTCAAAACACTTTTTAGAAAAATATATAAATAAAGATTATTATTATTTGAAAAAATGAGCATAGGTGCACACTGGTGCGGAAGTAACATACAAACACAATCCAATATCAGCAGCACACTATTAACACAATTTCAGTAGCACACTATTAACACTGAAAGAACAATCAAAAGGCACATAGGAATTTTTGGAAAAGCATTTCTGCTTCTTAGAATACATTAAAAAAAAATTTAGGTTCTTAGTTCAAAAAACTTTTTTGAAAAAAATGACCATATGTGCATATTGGTGGGGAATTAACATTCAAACACAATCCAATATCAGCAGCACACTGCTAGCACTAAAAACGATCAAAAGGCATGTAGGTCCCTTTGCTGATTGGGAGGTGGACTTAAGCAGTTTTGATCAAAAATGTGAACAAGAACCTCAACATTTTTTCATGTAATCTAAGTCACAGAAATGCTTTTCAAAAAATGTGCCTTTTGATAGTTTTTTAGTGCTAGTAGTGTGCTGTTGATATTAGATTGTGTTTGTATGTTACTGCCGCACCAGTGTGCACCCATGCTCATTTGTTTTCAAAAATGTTTTTGGGTTGTGCAGAACCAAATATTGTTTTCTAGACTGGTTACATGGGGGAGTGACTTCCCCCTCTTTGGCTTTTTTTCTACATTCAGACTATAAGACGCACCACAATTTTCCTCCCAAATTATCGTCTGTAAAATACAGTAGATATTTTGGAGAAAATGGTTCATAAGCCTGTTTTATACACATACAATATGGGTCCTGTGGTCCTGTTTATTTGAGACATTAGGATTTGCGACCCTAAAACAGGCTTGTGTAAAACTGGCCATATATAGTCCACCATATACTTTTGTGTCTGGCAAGCCCATACATTGGTAAAATAGAGCTAGCGAGAAAGTGTCTAGAAATGCGAAACGGCCGTTGGTTGCGGTTGTATCGCTTCTCCCGTCCACTAATTGTTGGATTATTGTATGGAATAAAGATTTAAAACATGGACTGGTGAGTGCTGCAATTATTTTCATGTGCAAGTAACCTATGCTAAACATCACATACTATACTAACAATCCTGCACACATCAGGTATTACAAGCAATAAAGCATAGACCTATGAAGGGAAAAGGGGAAGAGAAAAAGGGGAGGGAGGGTTCACATACCTGAAGTTTTATTGAAAGACTCAGGTGCAATGGGAAAGTGGGGGGCAGGATCGGGTCTAATCCTCATCCTTGTCGGGATCGTCTAGGATGGAATAGTCTCTGAGCAGGCTGCACATATTAATGAGTTTAAAGGGGTTTTGCCAAGATGTGAGTTCCTTACCTATTGTCTGCTCAGAAGAGAAGATAAACATAGGATGCAGCGTCACAGTGGAGAGAGAGGGGGGCTGAGCACAGAGCCAGGAAGCAGGGAACGTGTACAATGTTTACTCAAATAATCAAATTACAACCAGTGGATTTTCTATACAAAAGACAAAGGATTTTTCTCCACAGTTCCTTGCAAGCTGGTTCATGTTCAAGGTTATCAGATAAGAAGTGCAAACACGCAAGCGCGGCAAGATCAGCTCCTGTTAGCTCCTGGTCGTGTCTAATGTAAACTGTCAGGAAACTAAGTGGGACTGAGCAATGCTGTAGCTCTCTCAGGCTTCACTTTTTTAATGACATATATTTAGAAAAGTGATTAAATACCCATTTTGGAGGATTCGACGTCAACATTACATCATGGCAAAACCCCTTTAAGATCTTTTGGACTGTACCCAGGACGTAGCCACAAGAGGAAAATAGATGACAAATTAAAGATAATATGAATGGTAACCAAAGAGCCCAGAACGACTTAAAAAAAGATTAGAGGTGAACTCCAAAGTCAAGTTACATCAGTGTCAGATCACACCATCCGTCGCTGGACCTACTGGAAGACGACCAAGGAGAAAACCACTGTTTAAAGCAAAAATAAAAAAGTGAGACTGGAATTTGCCAAAATGGATATAATCATGCCACAAAGCTTCTGGGAGAATGTCCTTTGAACAGATGAGACAAAAACCTGAGCTTTTTAGCAGGTTACAACAGCTGTATGTTCACAGACACAAAAATGAAGCCTACAAAGAAGAGAACATTGTACCTACTGTAACATGGGTGAGGCTCAGTTATGTGTTGGGGCTGCTTTCCTGTATTTGGCACAAGGTGTCTTGAATCTGTGTAGGATACAATTAAATATCAAGACTATCAAGACTTTCTGGAGCAAAATATTCTGTCCAGTGTCAGAAAACTTGGCCTCAGGTCACAGGTCACGCATCCACCAACAGGATAATCATCCAAAATACACAGCTAAAAACATCTAAGAATGGCTAAGAGCAAAGCACTGGGCTATTCTGGGGTGGCTTCTATGAGCCCTGACCTAAATCTTATTGATCATCTTTGGAAGGAGCTGAAACATGCATCTTGAGAGAAAGTACCTTCACATTTGTTAACAGCTCTAGTATGAAGAGTGGGCCAAATACCCTTGGACAACTAGAGCCCGAGGAGTGGGCCAAATACCTGTGGACAACTAGAGCACGAAGAGTGGGCCAAATACCTGTGGACAGCTAGAGCACAAGGAGTGAGCTAAATATGTTACATAGTTACATAGCACGGTTGAAAAAAGACACATGTCCATCAACCAAGGGCGGGGGAAAAGTGGGTGAAGGGAGGGAGACAAGGATTTTAAGCCCAGCCTCCCCACTGGTGAATGCCCTGTGTTGACAGCTGTAGCATGAGGAATGGGCCAAATACCTGTGGATAGCTGTTACACGAGTGGGTCAAATACCTGTGAACAGTTGTAGCATGAAGATTGGGCAAAATACCTGTGGACAGCTAGGGAACAAGGAGTGGGACAAATACCTGTGGACAACTAGGGCATTAGGAGTGGGACCATATCTGTGGACACCTGGAGCACAGGGAGTGGGCCAGTTACCTGTGGACACCTGCAGCACGAGGAGTGGACCAACTACCTGTGGAGAGCTGTAGCACGAGGAGTGGGCAAATATTTGTGGGCAGCTGGAGCACAAGAAGAGGCCCAAATACCTGTGGACAGCTAGAGTACAAGGAGTAGGCTAAATACCTGTGGACAGCTAGAGTACAAGGAGTGGACCAAATACCTGTGGACAGCTAGAGTACAAGGAGTGGGTCAAATACCTGTGGACAGCTAGAGCACAAGGAGTGTGACAGATACTTGTGGATAGCTAGAGCATAAAAAGTGGGCCAAATACCTGTGGACAGCTGGAGCACAAGGAGTAGGCTAAATAACTGTGGACAGCTAGAGTACAAGGGTTGGGTCAAATACTTGTGGACAGCTAACAAACAAGGAGTGGTCCAAAAACCTGTGGACAGCTGGAGCACAAGGAGTGGGCCAAATACCTGTGGACAGCTAGAGCACAAGGAGTGGTCCAAATACCTGTGCACAGCTAGAGCACAAGGAGTGGGCCAAATACCTGTGGACAGCTAGAGAACAGGGAGTGGGCTTCATACCTGTTATCAGCTAGAGAACAAGGAGTGGGCCAAATATCTGTGGACAGCTGGAGCACAAAGAGTGGGCCAAATACATGTGGACAGCTGGAGCACACGGATTGGGCCAAATACCTGTGAACAGCTAGAGAACAAGGAGTGGGACAAATATCTGTGGACAGCTGGAATACAGGGAGTAGGCCAAATATCTGTGGACAGCTGGAGCACGAAGAGTGGGCCAAATACCTGTGGACAGCTAGAGAACAAGGAGTGGGCTAAATACCTGTGGACAGCTGGAGCATGAAGAGTGGGCCAAATACCTGTGGACAGCTAGAGAACAAGGAGTAGGCTAAATACCTGTGGACAGCTAGAGTAGAAGGAGTGGACCAACTACTTGTGGACAGCTAGAGTACAAGGAGTGGACCAACTACTTGTGGACAGCTAGAGAACAAGGAGTGGGCCAAATACCCGTGGACAGCTGCAATACAAGGAATGGGCCAAATACCTGTGGACAGGTACAGAAGTCTCATTGAGAGTAACAGTAATAGTTTGTTTTCAGTGATTGTATCAAAAGGTTGGGCAACAAAATAGTAGGTTAAGATGTCCAACACTTTGGTCCAGGCCAGATTCATCAGTTTGTTTTCTATACAAATTTCCAGTTGAAACAAAAACACAAGCACAATAACTGATGATCATTGGTTGATTTTCAGTACATTGACATTGATTATTATTTTTGTCAGTTTCAAGTTATTTCAGTGACAATTTAACACAAGGGGGGCAATTTTTCCCACATTTGTAGCAGGTTTTCACTTTTTGTGTTAGATTGGTGGACAACAAGGAACAATATCAAAGTGAACATAATATTTTTCAAACTGGGCATATTACAACTTAATGTGTGTCAAGGGAAATAGGGACACTCTTATCCTGAAACCCTTTGGGGAGATTTTCCTGCATTCCCCTGACATAGTACTATCCAGCTCAGTTTCCCGTCTTCTTGGCCAGATCTTTGCAGTCGGTTCCATGTTGCTCTTCCTCTGCTGTGCACTGCGGTGATTCCTCTGCGGAGAACAATCCATCACAGCAGACATTGCAGAACTCCATGTGACGTTACAGCTGAGAGGGGCAGCTGCCGCTCTGCGGGGCTCCTAGCCGGCCTCTGTCGGAGGAAAGTTTGTCCAGCACCGAGGGGGAAAGTCTGGTGTCTCAGCGGCCTTTGTGTGTTCTGTGTAATTAAAGAGTGGAGAAAACAAGACAGCAGTGAAATCCACGAGGAGAGGACGTCCGTGCTCTGGGGAGTGCGTGCTGTCTCATTCGCAGGTGGCTTCTATGACAGGTCCAAATGGTGCCTGTCTTGGTAGATGTCATCGTAGCATCTTCCTCTTTTACCTTAGATACTTGAAGACGCAGTTTCGTTACTGACTAAGTTCCTACATGTAAGGAGGGTGCGCAAAGCGTCTCCCGCTATAATCTGTGGGGTAACCTGGCAGTAAATATTCCAATTTCTTGCAGCGCCTCCATAGGGTGAATGAAGCATTACACAGAGGCCAATCACATTAAAGGGGGTCTCCAGGTCATCATTTTAATTTTTGAGTAGCTTACTGCTGTCCTATGAAAATAAAAAATCTATCCTCTCCTCTCCTCTTGGAGGGACACTGCAAGAAAATAATGTGACATAGGTGTATTGCAGGGCGTTACAGGTCCCCCAGGGCAAGAGATGCTCTTTGTAACTCTTCTCCCCTCCAATAACTCATAATTCATATAAGGTGTAGGGCAATCGATTTCCTAAACTGGAAAACCCCTTTAGTCTTGGATATTCAGCATACATCTCTATTAGGGCTAGTTATATGGTGGAGGTGATTCTTCGGGCTTAGCAATGGAGTTGATGCTTGGAGCACACCAGTGCAGGTGATTCTTGGGGCCACTAGTGGAGGTGGTTCTCTGGGACCAGCAGTGGAGTTGATTCTATGGGAGACCAGTGGAAGTAATTCTTGGCACCTACCAGTGGAGCTGATTCTTGGGGTCCACCAGTGGAGTTGATTCTTGGGGCCACCAGTGGAGTTGATTCTTGGGGCCACCAGTGGAGTTGATCCTGTGGGGGCCACCAGTGGAGATGATTCTTGGGGCCACCAGTGGAGATGATTCTTGGGCCCACCAGTGGAGTTGATTTTTGGGGCCCACCAGTGGAGCTGATTCTTGGGGCCCACCAGTGCAGATGATTCTTGGGGCCCACCAGTGGAGCTGATTCTTGGGGCACACCAGTGGAGCTGATTCTTGGAGTCACCAGTGGAGTAGTTTCTTGGAGCCCACCGGAGGAATAGATTCTTGGGCTCACCAGTACAGTTCATTTTTGGGGCCCACCAGTGGAGATGATTCTTGAGCCCACCAGTGGAGTTGATTCTTGGGCCCACCAGTGGAGGTGATTCTTTTGGCCACCAGTGGAGTTGATTCTTGGGCCCACCAGTGGAGATGATTCTTGGGCCCACCAGTGGAATTGATTCTTGGGGCCCACCAGTGGAGATGATTCTTGGGGTCCACCAGTGGAGTTAAATCTTGGGGCCACCAGTGGAGATGTTTCTTGGGGCCCACCAGTGGAGATGATTCTTAGGGCCCACCAGAGGAATAGATTCTTGGGCTCACCAGTACAGTTCATTCTTGGGGCCCACCAGTGGAGCTGATTCTTGGGTCCACCAGTGGAGTTGATTCTTGGGCCCACCAGTGGAGTTGATTCTTGGGCCCCACCAGTGGAAAATGATTTTTGGGGCCCCAAACCAGGGGAGTTGCTTCTTGGGCCCCACCCGTGGAGATGATTCTTGGGCCCACCAGTGGAGTTGATGCTTGGGCCCACCAGTGGAGATGATTCTTGGGCCCACCAGTGGAGATTATTACTGGTCCCACCTGTGGAAATGATTATTGGGACCCACCAGTGGAGCTAATTCTTGGCACCCACCAGTGGAGCTGATTCTGGGGGCCACCAGGGGAGCTGAATCTTGGGGCCACCAGTGGAGTTGATTCTTGGTGCCCACCAGTGGAGATGATTTTGGGGCCCACCAGTGGAGGTGATTCTTAGGGCCCCCCATTGAAGTTAGTTCTTGAGGCCCACAAGTGAAGTTGACTGTTGGAGCTCACCAGTGGGTTAATTTTTTTTGGCCCCTTACAGCCACATCCCATTCTACACATGACTCCTGCTTTCTGCCTCCCTTTCTCTGCCTTTCCCCTGAAAATCAGCCCCAGGCCTCCCATACCCACAGGCCACCTGGAGGATGTAATATAGCCATATAACATCAAATCAGCTTGCCTTGAAAAACGTAAAGGTCTGTTGGGGTGTGATTAGAACTAGAAAAAAAGAAGTATACTCACCTCTGTGACGCTCCTGTTCCGTCTCAGTGGCCGTCCCATACATCCAGGCTGCATCGTTCACGTGCTGTGTGCAACCAATCACAAGCCAGAGCAGTTATGTGAAGTGAGTACACTTTTTTCTATTTCTAATCACGCCCCAGCGGACCAATGAGCTTTTGTAAGTCCCGGACAACCCCTTTAAATACCACAACAAAGAAGCTTTGGTTTCTAACCACTTCATATATTATATGCTGGAATTGCAATTTAAATATGCTTGCCAACCCTCCTGTTTTTTGGGGGAGGCTCCTGCAGGCTGTAACTCAAAACAAGGCTGGGTTTATGCAAACACTACCCCTTAAAGGGGTTGTCTCACTATGTTGGTTCATCTTACCTCAGTCTTGTTTTCTTGGTTTCACTTTGAATTTAGGGGAGTGTTTACTGGCTTCTACTAGGCTTCAGTAAAAGCCAGGTCTGTAGCTATAGCAACCAGTGCTGGCAGCCTATCAGGGAGAACTGGAAAAGGTCT
Source organism: Phyllomedusa bahiana (assembly GCA_025379985.1). Taxonomy (NCBI): domain Eukaryota; kingdom Metazoa; phylum Chordata; class Amphibia; order Anura; family Hylidae; genus Phyllomedusa; species Phyllomedusa bahiana. The sequence goes on along the minus strand of JAODAL010021133.1, from coordinate 11,313 downwards.
GTAGCTATAGCAACCAGTGCTGGCAGCCTATCAGGATGGATTGAACAGGTCTGTACCTATAGCACCAGTGCTGGCAGCCTATCAGGAGAGATTGAACAGGTCTGTACCTATAGCAAGCAGCGCTGGCAGCCTATCAGGAGAGATTGAACAGGTCTGTAGCTATAGCAATCAATGCTGGCAGCCTAGCAGGAGAGAACAACAGGTCTGTAGCTATAGGGGACCGAGGAGCTGATGCAGCCCATACAAGAGGGGATATCTAGGAATAGGTAGGACACTGTTAATGGACACATACTGCAAAGTGACTTGTTTTTGCAAGATCTTTAACATTGAAAGCCGCGATCCCTGTAGTGAGATGACCCCTTTAATTGGCATACCTGCTGAATTTGAGCATTTTCTGGTCAGAGCTTGAATCTCTCAGAATCGGGAGAGACAAGATTGCCAAGTATGGATGTAATATAAAGTATGTTTGCTGGGAGAACATGGAAAGGTGAGGGTTTGTGGAACCTTTTTTTCTTGGTGGCTTAGTGCTTAGCATTGTGCACGGTGGCTCAATGGTTAGCACTGTGCAGTACGGTGACTCACTGGTTAGCATGGAGCACCAAGGTGGTTCAGTAGTTAGCAATGTTGGAGAACAGTGGCTCAGTGGTTAGCACAGTGCAGCACAGTGGTTCAGTAATTAGCATGGTGCAGCAGAGTGGCACACTAGTTGGCACTGTGCGGTGGCTCAGTGGTTAGCACAGTGCAGCATCGTGGCTCAGTTGTTAGCACATTGCAGCATTGTGGCTCAGTGGTTAGCATGGTGAAGCATGGTGGCTCAGTAGTTAGCATGGTCAGAACATTGGCTCAGTGGTTAGCAGGGTGCAGCATAGTGGCTCAGTGGTTAGCATTGTACAGCACGGTGGCTCGGGGGTTAGCATGGTTCAGCACGGTGGCTCAATGGTTAGCATGGTTCAGCATGGTAGCTCAGTAGTTAGCACTGTGCAGTGCAGTGGCTCAGTGGTTAGCATGGTTCAGCATGGTAGCTCAGTAGTTAGCACTGTGCAGTGCAGTGGCTCAGTGGTTAGCATGGTTCAGCATTGTAGCTCAGTAGTTAGCACTGTGCAGTGCAGTGCCTCAGTGGTTAGCATGGTGCAGCATGGTAGCTCAGTAGTTAGCACAGTGCAGTGGCTCAGTGGTTAGCACGGTGCAGCACAGTGACTCAGTGGTTAATTCTGCTGTCTTGAAGTGCTGGGGTCCTGAGTTTAAATCCTACCATGGACAACATCTGCATGGAGTTTTTATACTCTCCCCATGTTTTTCTGGGTTTACTCCCCACACTCCAATAACATCCTGATCGGATCATTTTTAATCCAGACTGTGAGCCCCAGTGGTGACAGGGAGCAATGTGACTGATGACAGTCTGTGTACAGCGCTGCAGTATACAACTGCGCTATATACATGAATAAAATAAATAAATAGAATACAGTATATGTAGGAGTGAATTATACTTCCCTGATACAGGCAGTCCACATACTTCTAATCAGGGCAGCGGTGATCCCCAGTCCGGTCCTCACAACCTATAATAAGATAGCACTGAGCGGCCTCTCCTGATTACAGGACCCTGCCGTAGGGATAAAAGCCCCTTATTATGGGCCAGAGGTGAGCGGCAGACACGGCAGCGTTTTGTTCCTCCTCAAAGCGATTATCTCTGTAAATTAGCATTACAAAATATTATTGCCTTTATTTCTAATAGAAAATGCAGCCGGCTAAATGACAAACACGTCCTCTAATTTGGATGCAAATGTCATGAAAATAGGAAGGCTGATTATAATAATGCACGCCATAATTATCCCAACTCCTCACCCAGATTTGCAAACATTAACTTGCCCTATTATCCTGAGATCCGGCCCTAATTTAGTATGAGTAAATAGAGGAGGCGCAGGGTGTTACACAAGCCGGCTGTGGTGCAATACGAATATAACGTACTACAATATACATGGATAAGGCAAAACAAAATGTAGCAAAGTAATATCCTAAGGCTACATCCGCACAACAGAAGACAAAATACTCGCCGGATGCTACATCCTTAAACTGCGTTGTCTGACGAGTATTTTGTTAGTATTTTGCACAAAAACGTTTTTGGTTTGCATTTTTGGCACATTTTTGGATGCAAATTTTTAGGTGGTTTTTAACCGGTTTTAGGTGGGATGAATAGTGTGTCATAGAACACTAGCAAGTTTTTAGAAACGTTCCCGCGCCTAAATCCGAGGAAAAAAATATTCAACCAAGACTTCTATAGTAAATTTTCCACCGTATTCAGGTGAATTATAGAACATTGTTGTTGACAAACTTTTGAAATCCAACCTGTGTAGACTACAGCTCGGATTTCCTATTGAGATCTATGGGGACGGTTTACAGTCGGATTTCTGTGGATTCTAAATACTGAATCTGCTTAAAAATTCAACAGTAAATCACTGCTGTGTAGACGGAGCCTAACATGTGGGAACTGTTTGCAGATAAGAGATATTTTGTATGTGTGCATATCTCTATACATATATATCTACAATATGGGCGACATGTTTGGACGTTGGTGCTGACCGCCTGGGTCTAAATCGGCAGTGGCTATTCTTCTGCAGGTCATACATACAGGGCAGTGTAGAGCCAATACCACAAGTCTGGCTCAGGCACCACCTTTACCCTGGTCTGTTCTTCTGCAGGTCATACATACAGGGCAGTGTAGAGCCATACCACAAGTCTGGCTCAGGCACCACCTTTACCCTGGTCTGTTCTTCTGCAGGTCATACATACAGGGCAGTGTAGAGCCAATACCACAAGTCTGGCTCAGGCACCACCTTTACCCGGGTCTGGCTGTTCTTCTGCAAGTCATACATACAGGGCAGTGTACAGCCAATACCACAGTCTGGCTCAGGCACCTCCTTTTCCCTGGTCTGTTCTTCTGCAGGTCATACATACAGGGCAGTGTAGAGCCAATACCACAAGTCTGGCTCAGGCACCACCTTTACCCTGGTCTGTTCTCCTGCAGGTCATACATACAGGGCAGTGTAGAGCCAATACCACAAGTCTGGCTCAGGCACCACCTTTACCGGGTAAGGCTGTTCTTCTGCAGGTCATACATACAGGGCAGTGTAGAGCCAAAACCACAAGTCTGGCTCAGGCACCACCTTTACCCTGGTCTGTTCTTCTGCAGGTCATACATACAGGGCAGTGTAGAGCCAATACCACAAGTCTGGCTCAGGCACCACCTTTACCCTGGTCTGGCTGTTCTTCTGCAGATCATACATACAGGGCAGTGTAGAGCCAATACCACAAGTCTGGCTCAGACACCACCTTTACCCTGGTCTGGCTGTTCTTCTGCAGGTCATACATACAGGGCAGTGTAGAGCCAATACCACAAGTCTAGCTCAGGCACCACCTTTACCCTGGTCTGGCTGTTCTTCTGCAGATCATACATACAGGGCAGTGTAGACCCAATACCACAAGTCTGGCTCAGGCACCACTTTACCCTGGTCTGGCTGTTCTTCTGCAGGTCATACATACAGGGCAGTGTAGAGCCAATACCACAAGTCTGGCTCAGGCACCACCTTTACCCTGGTCTGTTCTTCCTCTGCAGGTCATACATACAGGGCAGTGTAGAGCCAATACCACAAGTCTGGCTGAGGCACCACCTTTACCCTGGTCTCGCTGTTCTAACTGTTCCACACCGAGGTTTGGCGTCAAAGAATCATAAATATGTCTAATCCTATGAATGTGGTGCAACGTTCCTAGAACGGCCAAAATCTTTGGCGCATTAAAAAGTATCGCTCCCGCGAAAACTGGCACAGCCCCGTTCATACATGTCACCCTATGTGTATATACAAGCAGAATCAAACATAGGGAATACCCAGGTTTGGTAAAAACTGCCAAACATAACAATTAAAAAGGGGAAAGAAAGTGCATCATGTGAGATTGATCACCCTAACGCTAGGTTCAATCGTTTTTATTTTTGCACCCAGTTTGATGAGCAAAATTCACAGTACACTGGTGGACCCCAAGAATAAACTCATCTGGTAGGCCCCAAGAATCAGGCCCACCAGTGGAGTTGATTCTTGGGGCCACCAATAGAGTTGATTTTTGGAGCCCACCAGTGGAGTTGATTCTTGGGGCCCCCAAAATTTTGATTTTGGGCCCCGTGGGGGAAAATTCTTTAGGCCACCAATAGAGCTGTTTTGGATCCCCCCCATGGGTTGATTTTTGAGGCCCACCGGGGGAGATGTTTTCTTGGAGCCACCAGTGGAGTTGTTTCCCGGGGCACCAAAAGGATTTTGGGGCCAAGTGGGTTGATTTTGGGGGCCCCCAGTGGAGCTGATTCTTGGAGCCACCAGTGGAGTGATTTTTGGGGGCCCCCAGTGGAGTTGATTTTTGGGGGCTCACCAGGGGGTGATTCTTGGGCCACCAGGGGTGATTTTTGAGGTCCCCAGGGGGTTTTGATTTTTGGGGGCCCCCTCTGTGGATTTTGATTCTTTGTGCTGACTTTTGGGGCCCCCCTTGGAAAGGTGGGGCCCCATCGTGGAGTCGATTCTTGGGGTCCCCGGGGAGAAGATTTTTGGGGCCCCCCAGTGGAGTTGATTTTTGGGGGCCCCCCAGGGGGTTTGATTCTTGGGGCCCCAGGGGGAGTAGATTCTTTGGGGGCCCCCAGGTAGTTGTTTTTTTGCCCCCAAAACCCCTCCCCTACTTACTGCAATCCCTTTCCCTTTTGTTTTTTCTCCCTTCCCCCCCTGAAAGAAAACCCCGGGCCCCTTGCTACTTAGGGGCCCCCCCCGGTAGATTCCCCTCTTCCCCCCCTTTTGGGTGTCGATTTCTAAAATTGCAGGCACTTTTTTTTGTTTCTCCTCTAGGTTTCCCTTACGGTTATTTGATTTCTCTCTATTTTTTGTTTTATTCTCTCTTTCCATCATTGCCAGGATCTTGTCCAAATGAACATTTATTTTATTTGTGCTTATGTAGTGTTGATATTTTAGTCTCATTAATGATGTTGCAGATGTTTTTGCTGTTGCGGATATTTGTCCCATAAGTGCCCCCTGTTTTTTTTTTTCTTTTCTAAACCTCTTTCTGGCCTAATGTTCTGCAAACCAGCAGCAAAAAATGTATTCAAATGGATGGCAGAGCCATGTAGCACCAGGCGCATGGACAGTTCCACTTTATGGGCTGCCGCTGTCAGTATTTAATCTTCTTTCCATAAAGCGCAGACTCTTGGGGTGTCCGTACCGTATGGGGACTCAGCGTTAATGACACTGGATTTGCCACTTACATCTATGGTCAAATTACACTTAAGCAGCATTGTGAACCCCCATGCGAGCACTCTCATAGCAACTGATTACTGCAGGTGGACAAATTCAGATTTAATTAGCCGCTTCCGAGACAGGCTGAACTGAGGAGGAAATCCTTTAATTCTCCAAAGAATCTCATTAAATTCTTCCTGAAAACCCTGCACCCATACAGTGCTAGACCACAGTAAGGCACACCGAGGTCTGAGGAAACCCTTGGTAATTAATCAATTCCTAATTTTATACTGCATGGGTGCCCAATAATACGGGAAACGGGAAGGGAAATGCACAACGAACAGTGTCAAAATGGTAGGTCTTATACAGTGCCCAAATGATTGCTCTATACAGTACCCAAGTGATACCCAAATCATGTGCCCACTAAAGCTCTATGCAGGCCCCAAAAAGGGGATAGTTATACAGTGCCAAAATGAAAACCATACGGGTCCCAAGTGATAGACCATACATTTCCCCACATAACAGCTCTATACAGTTCCCAAATGATAGCTCTATACAGTGCCCAAATGATAGCCGTATACAATGAACAATAAATAGTCCTAAAACTTTGCCCAAAGTATATTCATACAGTGCCCAAAAGGTTTTAGCTCTGTACAGTGCTAAAATATGCTTTTAAACAGTGCCCAAATGATTGCTCTATACAGTACCCAAATAATAGCCCTATACAATGCCTAAATGATAGCTCTATACAGTGCTCAAATGATAGCCCTATACAATGCCCAAATGATAGCTCTATACAGTGCCCAAGTGAAAGACCTATACAGTGCCCACATAACACCTCTATACAATGCCCAAAAAAAGAAGTCTTTCAGTTCCCCAAATGATAGCCAATCAGACCAAATGGTAGTCAATACAGCCGCCACATGTACTCTAAACAGTGCCTAAATGATAGCTCTATACAGTGCCCAAATGATAGCCGTATACAATGAACAAATGATAGTCCTATACGGTGCCCACATGATAGCTCTATACAGTACCCAAGTGATAGCCCTATACAGTGCCCACATAACAGCTCTATGCAGGTCCCAAATGATAGCTCTATACAGAGCGCACGTGATAGACCTATACAGTGCCCACATAACAGCTCTATATAGTACCCAAATATTAACCCTGTACAGTAGCTGCTACAGTTGTTCATTTATAATCATGACACTTATCTGACAAGCTGATAATTTATTGTGGCCACAAGAACGTCGCTTTGTATCAGTTCATTGTTCTGTGGTGACTTCGGCTTTAAGGAGCACTTGGATATTAGAGGGTTGTGATCGGGGCACATCCTCTGTACAGTGATTGATGCTGCCAGAGCTCTGTCCGCCGGGCCTCTCAACAGGCAGCCGTCCAGACTTCTGTGGATCCATCACAGGAAGCCACCACGGAAATGATTCATTAGGACGGAGTCTCCAATGGGTAATTAAAGCAGCAAATTCTTACATTTCTGCCAAACATGCCTGCTGGCCTGAGGACTGTGCGAGGACCAGACCAGGCAGGAGGAAGTGATGCTCACTAGATGGGCTTGATATCACAAAGGTGTTTCCTAGCATATGTGGTCAATCTGTTGGTATTTGTTGTAGATAAGGGAGGGATAGGATCCCACATGTATTAGGGGCCCAGTCCCCCCATATAATAGCCCTTCCTTAACTAGGAGAGCCGTAAAGCACTGTTTATCCTGAGGGTCATTGCACATATATTGAATATCAGTACTACAGTAACTACTGACAGAATGGATTGAGTTTTGCTTTAAGGGGTGTTCTCAGCATGTTTCAAAGAACCTGATCTTCAAAGTCAGTTTCAGGCTCCCACATCCTGTTCAGGCTGTGGATGGTTCTACAGCTACAGGCTTCCACTTCCTGTTCAGGCTGTGGGAGGTTCTTCAGCTTCAGGCTCCCACTTCCTGTTCAGACTGTGGGCAGCTCTACAGTATTATTCTCCCAATTCCTGTTCAGGCTGTGGGAGGTTGTACAGCTTCAGGCTCCCGCTTCCTGTTCAGGCTGTGGGCGGTTCTACAGCAGTGATCGGCATATCTGCTCTGCTATTTCTAGCTGAGCCTGTTCCAGGAAGATTAGTGCTGGAGGTTACTAAAGAGCAGATGCCGATGGCTATAGAGTTCTAAAGGGTTAAAAATTGTCAGTAAGAAATATAAACAAGTTCCTGTTGGCCTGCTAAGCAAGAGAGGAGGTCACCCCCCATCCCCTGCTAGAGCAGAGAGAGGGTCACCACCGAACTGCTAAAGCAGAGAGAGGTGGTCAACCCGCCCGACCACTGCCAAGCAGAGAGAGGGCGTCACCAGCCCGGCCACTGCTAGAGCAGAGAGAGGAGGTCACCAGCCACCACTGCTGAGGGGAGAGAGAGGTGGGACCCCTGGCCCGCACCCCCACTCTAGCGCAGAGAGAGGGTCACACGCCGACCACTGATAGGCAGAGAGAGGAGGTCACCGGCCCGACCACTGCTAGAGCAGAGAGAGGGGTCACCAGCCCCACCACTGCTGGGGCAGAGAGAGGAGGTCACCGCCGACCACTGCTAGAGCAGAGAATAGGGTCAGTCCATCCGGGCTCCCGGCCCCCATGGGTAGAGGAGAGAGAGGGGGTCACCCAGCCCGACCACTGCATAAGCAGAGAGAGGGTCACCGGCCCAACCACTGCTAGAGCGGAAGAGGAGGTCACCGCCCGACCACTGCTAGAGCAGAGAGAGAGGTACCAGCCCGACCACTGCTAGACCAGAGAGGGGGTCACCAGCCCGACCACTGCTAGAGCAGAGAGAGGGTCACCAGCCCGACCATGCTAGAGCAGAGAGAGGGGTCACCACCCGACCACTGCTAGGCAGAAGAGGAGGTCACCAGCCCGACCACTGCTAGAGGGGAGAGGAGGTCACCGCCCACCACTGCTAGAGCAAGGGGAGGGGGTCACCGCCCAAACCCCTCTAGAGCAGAGAGGGAGGTCACCGGCCCGACCACTGCTAGAGCAGAGAGAGGAGGTTTACCACCCGCCACTGCTGAGCAGAGAGAGGAGGTCACCAGCCCGACCACTGCTAGAGCAGAGAATTAGTCATCAGCTCGAACCACTGCTAGAGCAGAGAGAGGAGGTCACCGGCCGACCACTGCTAGAGCAGAGAGAGGAGGGCACCAGCCCGACCACTGCTAGAGCAGAGAGAGGAGGTCACAGGCCCAACCACTGCTAGAGCGGAAAGAGGAGGTCACCAGCCCGACCACTGCTAGAGCAGAGAGAGGTCACCAGCCCCACCACAGCTAGACCAGAGAGAGGAGGTCCCAGCCCGACCACTGCTAAAAGCAAGGGGAGGAAGTCACCAGCCCGACCACTGCTAGAGCAGAGAGATGTGGACTGCCGCCCCCCCACTGCTAGAGCAGAGAGGAGGTCACCAGCCCGACCACTGCTAGAGCAGAGAGAGGAGGTCACCAGCCCGACCACTACTAGAGCAGAGAGAGGAGGTCACTGTCCCGGGCCACTGCTGCAAAAAAGGCCCCCCCTTGAGAGAGGAGGTCACCGGCCCCCCCCACCACTTGCTAGAGCAGAGAGAGGAGGTCACCGGCCCGACCACTGCTAGAGCAGGAGAGGGGGAAGGTCCACCGGCGGGGGCCCCGCCATGCTAGAGCAGAGAGGGGAGGTCACCAGCCCGACCCCTGGGTAGGGCCAGAGAGAGAAGGTCACAGCCTGACACCAGCTACAACAGAGATAGGAGGTCACCAGCCCGGCCACTGCTAGAGCAGAGAGAGGAGGTAACCGGCCCCCCCACTGCTAGAGGAGAGAGAGGAGGTCACCAGCCGGACCAACGCTAGAACAGAGAGAGGGGGTCACCGGCCCGACCACTGCTAGAGCAGAGAGAGGGGGTCACCGGCCCGACCCCGGCTAGAGCAGAGACAGGGGGTCACCGGCCCGACCCCTGCTAGAGCAAGAGAGGAGGTCACCGGCCCCCACCACTGCTAGAGCAGAGAGAGGAGGTCACCAGCCCCGACCACCTGCTAGAGGAGAGAGAGGGAGGTCACCAGCCCAACCACTGCTAGAGCAGAGAGAGGTGGTCCACCACCCCCCGAAACCACATGCTAGAGCAAGGGGAGGTGGTCACCAGCCCGACCACTGCTAGAGCAGTGTATTAGGTAATAGTCTTTACGTACCTTTGTTACATACTTGAAGTCGATCAATGTGGAGAGAATACTGTAGAATAGTTCCACTGCAATGTTGTCCGCTATCATACTGTACGGCCAGTGTGAGTGCCTAGCAATGGTTGCAGAATATTATGGATATAATCTGTTATAAGATACTGTATATGAGGGATCAGTTACCGGTGATATATACACTTGCGTACACAGCGAGGCACTTTATTGTCACAGAATAATCTGATTTTCTTCCTTTTTTCCTATAAATGACAATGATTCCTCCCTCATCCCCCCTTTGTCTTGGCCTCCACTTTGTGATTTTAGCTCCATTAAACATTAAAGAACCATATGGCGTCGTTTGTTCTGGTAAGTGCCGCGCGGATTCTGATGCTATCGCTCTGATTGTTCGTTTGCCTTAAAAACCTAAACTATTAATTGAGCGGATTAAAACATTTGCATTTCCTTTGTAAAAACTCTCATTTGCGGCGCTCGTCGCCATTTCTGGGAAGCGTCCTGAATATATTTGAATATATTCCTAAAATCCCTGTATAAGCCTCATTTACGGGGAGTTTACTTAATTGTTAGGTAAATATTACAGCAGGGACGACCTCGTTAGCGAAGCGCCTGCTGGCCGCGGAGCAGACACAGTCACTTATACAGTAAGGGGCTCATTTGTCTGGACTCCGGGCTGCACAGTGTGCTACCTATAAGGGTGCGTTCACACCTGGCAGAAATCCGCCGCGCAACTGTCACTGGAGCTTGTGAATAAGAGCATGCTGCAGCTTCAGCCCCACTCAGGCCGGGTACACGTCTGCATCACACATTCCATGCAGAGGTGGAGCCGCGTCTGTTTAAAGGGCTTGTTCACCTCGTAAGAAAATCGAAGCAGCTGCTCCTGGGGCCCCTGTAAAATATCAAACTTATACTCACCTTCCGGCGGTCCGCGGTTCCACCACTGAGTCTCTGGTCTTCTGGCTTCATTCTTAGGGTCTGTTCACACAGCGTAATATGGTGCGGATTTCGACGCGCATTTCACAGCATATTGTGCATTAGGGTAGGTTTACATGGCGTAATTTCACCGCGTATTTGCACTCTAATACGGGCGAGCGCGCCAAAATTACGGTAATCCTCGATACGGGCTGTGGGAGAACGTACCTTTTAGCTCGAGCTCCCGAAACACACGATGTACTGCGGTGCGTACTGTACGCACCGCAGTACATCGTGTGAACATACCCTTATATGTGGCGAAATGCTCGCCGGAATTACAGTAATCCATAGCTCTCATAGAGAGCTATGGATTACGCGCTGTCCCCCATACATTATTCGGATATATTGTATGTACAGGGAGATAAGTGACATGTCAATTGTTCGCGGCGATTACATGCCGCAAGTAATACATGTCTACGGGGCCGGCCCCTCCGTGCTTCGGGAGTACGTGCTGATAAGCGCAAGCTCCCGAAACAAACGGCGTATTGTGGCGCGTACTGTGAGTGCCACAATTGCGCCGTGTCAACATAGCCTTATACTTCCGAACGGGGACGTCAAAGCTGATTGGCTGCAGCAGTCATGGGTCCTTCTTACATCACTGTTCAGGGCTATTGACTCCCAAACTATGATGTAAGTGGAGGCACGAGACCCCTGCAGCCAATCAGCGGCAAGAGAGGTGACGTCCCCATTCAGAAGTATAAGAAAACAGAAGACCACAGAGGGTTACGGTTATTGGGGACAGGGTTAGTTTGTTAGGGTGAGTGTTAGTAGGGTTAGTGGGATTAGGCTGAGTGTTACGGGATAAGGGTTAGGGTTATTTTGGTTAGGGTTAGTGTTACTGGGTTAAGTAAATTATACCAGATTAGGGTTAGGTTTATTAGGGGATTAGTGGGGGGTTTA
>JAODAL010021132.1:0-67764 GCA_025379985.1 Phyllomedusa bahiana | reverse complement strand
CTTAGATTGTGTACATTGAGTTACGTCCTTGAATGTCGTTGCTTCCTCTGTTACCTTGCAGTGGTTTTTTAATTTTGCATTTGATTTGCATTCTGGGCTCTTCGCTGACAGGTCAGATTGCCTTTTTTTATGGCTTTTCAACATCATCTGGCACATTTGGGATGAATACACATGGCAGCTGCATGGCACTAATTGGTCAATACTGTGAGGGTGCCATGCAGAAAAAGGACAATATATTTTGCCTTATGTTGTGCTATTCTGTAAAGAACTTTGAGTGCTCTTTAAAAAAAGCTTAAAATAAGCACAGTTTTTGGGAGAGTTTTCTTTTACATGGCTTATGCCATTCGCTGCCTGGAGGCAAATATATTTACTTTGGAGGCAATATATATTAAGTTTTTCATTATGTATTTTAACTGTATTTTTCAGGTGGATTTGTTTTTACCTAAAATAATGCATTTTTATTACTGGATGGTGCGATTTCTAAATAGTCCATTCAAACCAGTTTTACTTTTCGATTTAATAGGTTTCTTGAACGTTTCATCGCTATGGGAGGGCTTTAAATTCAAAGGGGTTGTCTTACTATAAGGATTGATTCTTTTTATGTTAAATATCTTTAATAAAAAAAGTCACTTTGCAATTTATGTCCATTAAAAGTGTCCTACCTATTCATAGATATCACCTCTTGTATGGGCTGCATCAGCTCCTCAGTTCGCTATAGCTACAGACATGTTTGATCTCTCCTGATAGGCTGCCAGGGCTGGTTGCTATAGCTACAGATCTGTTTGATCTCTCCTGATAGGCTGCCAGCATTGGGTGCTATAGCGACAGACCTGCTTGATCTCTCCTGATAGGCTGCCAGCACTGGTTGCTGTAGCTACAGACCTGTTCAATCTCTCCTGATAGGCTGTCAGCGCTGGCCGCTCTAGCCACAGACCTGGTGTATTCAGCAGGACAGTAGAAGCCAGTAAACGCCCCTGAATTCAACTGACAAAACAGGACTGAGGGGAGATGAATCGATGTAGTGAGACAACCCCTTTAACTTGTTACATTCAAATAAGACACAAACTCTGGACTTTTTTCTGATTTTCCCCTTCATTTTAGATCTGGAACATATATTTGCCTTCTTATACAATATTAATGGTAAATGATATCAGGCGACTTCAATTAATTCTCTTTGCCATTCTGTGTTGACTTTGGCTTTTTCCTTCTGCCCATTTATTCATTGATCTAATCTTAGACTGCAACCATCTTCTATCAAAATCATTCAGCCAACAAGAGGCGACTGTCATTAGTCCCACTGTTACAATTTTACAAGCTGGTTGAGTATGGTTAAGCTAATAAGGTCAAGTGTTCAATTAAAATTTGATGAGTGTGGGCAGTGAAACGTGATCGGTGAAGTATGTTTTAAAGCATTAACTTTGAAATGGTCACATCTTTAATGCATCTTTAATTTATGGCCTGGGGTTGCCCGGTCTGACCAAAAGAAAAAAAAAATAGAGATTGGACTATGTCTGAGGTTAAAAGGACACAACATAAATGATAAATGTGTGAAGTGTTGTTCAATGTAGTAGTTACTAAATATTTTAGTATACATGTTATATTGTGGACTGGCATCATGAGTGGGTGGTTAGTGTTGTGTCTTGGATCTAGCTCAAAGTCAAATTGATCAGAATCTGGGCCCTTCACTTCAGCTTAGGCCAAAATAAAATTTTTGGGTGAAAATCTGCAAAACAATTGACTGTAACCTGAAGTTGGATTTTGGATTTTTAACTTGTCTGCAGGACTTAATTTACTTCTTCTCTTGCTGTGGTCCTGCAGCACTCATGCTTTGACACCACTTCGTGTGCAATGTCACATGCAGTGTCACCTTAAGGGCATGTCCCCACGGCACAGGTTTGCGGACGGTTTTTCAGACGGTTTGGGGTTTTGCAGACCGTCTGAAAAACCGGCCGCAATCTAGCGCAACGGGGCTCTATGGAAAACCCGTGCAACATTTCCCAAACCGCCGGCCGCCCGAAAAGCATTGTGCGTGTTCATTCTTTCGTCCGGTTTTTCGGATGGAATATGTGCATGTCAATGTGAAGGGGGAGGGCACGATGAGCAGAGAAAAGCTTTCCCTCTCGCGGCCGTGGGGACGGCACTAAAACAGGAGAAACAGGAAAAAACGACCATTATTTGTCCTCTGCCGTGGCGACATGCCCTAAGGTATCCTAATGCATGTTGGATTGAAAGTGATGTTAGACGTGATCTCACAGCATGAGTGTTGTGGCATTCGGTAAATGCAGATCATTCTAAAAGTTCTAACCACAATTTAGAGTTAGGGTATGTTCGCACGATGTCCTGCGGCGGACTCCTTCCGGAGTTTGCGCTAATATGCGCGTAATCCTGCGACGCGGTGGGGGCGGCCCCATTGACATTCATTACTTGCGTCGCCTATTCACCGCAAGTAATTGACATGTCACTTATCTGCCTGCGCATACAATATGATCGTATTGTATGAGCGGGGAGAGGAGGCGTAATCCATAGTTCTGTATGTGAACTATGGATTACCGTAATTTTGTTGCACATTTGCCCATTTTAGGCTTAGTTCACACGGCTTAAATGCAGGGCGTAATTACGCCCCGCAATTACGCCGTGTGGCCGGGGGAGGGAGCGGGGCGCCGACACCTCGACGGCCCCATAGACTTGCATTACCAGCGCGCGATACGCCGCTAGTAAATTCACATTCACTTCTCTCCCCCCCGCGCGGATTCCGCCGAGCAGGGAGAGGAGACGTAATCCATAGTTCTCTATGAGAACTGTGAAAATTTCCGTAATGACTGGGGGTAAATTTCCCGCCGAATTTGCACACTCCGGCGTGTAATTACGGACTGAAATACGGCCAATTTTAAGCCGTGTGAACATGGCCTTAGAGTCAAAAATGTTTTAAAAAATTTAAGTTCAGGACATTGCAAAACTGAATTTATTTTACAAATTCAGTCAACCCTGTGTCAACATGAATAGGAACAGATTGGAACGACACTAGTAATATTGACAGAGCAAAAGTGCCCAGCCTAAGGCCCACGACGTCACTAGTTGTAGCCCTTGTCCTGTCCATATGACTGGAAACATTGAGAAGCCAATGAGCCTTTTTTCTTATAGATGTTGAGAACCATAGAAGTGGACTTTCTGAAGGGTCAAAACTCTTGTTATATTGGTTTGTAGGGTTCAAGTATTAAATATTTATATGTTGCCCATGGTCCTACAGGTCTTCCAGATTATGACATGTCTATAGCTGTTTCTTAAAAATGAACTCTGTCTCCAGCTCTCTCTGATGGAGATCTCACCCATATCTGGAGCCTTTATTATTGTCTTACCGAGAAGACAGCAGGGGATTAGGATTGCCAGATTTCATGCTGTATCGCAGAGTTGCTATCCATATCTGTGTTTTGGACCTCCTTCATAATTTTACCGCCAAACTCTGGGCAAGTTTGGAGTCCTGTTTGAGTCCCAGGCTCCCAAACCACAAATCTGACATCTTTTATGGTTTTTATGGATATGTACTTCTTCCAAAAAATCTTATTGTCATGGGCATTCTATATAAACTTCCTTAAAGTGGGGAGATAAACATAATTCGTCCCACTTGTTTTTCTTTCCAGAATAGAATGATCCCATTATTCTACCAACCTAACATGTTTAGATCCTGAATATGACCTTAAAGGGGTCGTCTCACTACAAGGATTGCTGCTTTTCATGTTAAAGATCTTGCAAAAACAAGTCACTTTGCAATATGTGTCCATGAACAGTGTCTTACCTATTCCTAGATATCCCCTCTTGTATGGGCTGCATCAGCTCCTTAGGTCGCAAGCTACAGACCTGTCAATTCCCTGATAGGCTGCTAGCACTGGTCGCTATAGCTACAGACCTGTTCGATCTCTCCTGATAGGCTGCCAGCACTGCTTGCTATAGCTACAGATCTTTTCAATCTCTCATGATGGGCTGCATCAGCTCATGTGGTCTCTATAGCTGCAGACCTGTTTGATCTCTCCTGATAGGCTCATGCTGCAGCACAGCCACTCATTGGCTGCATCAACCTATCACGGACCTGTTTGATCACTCCAGATAGGCTGCCAGCACTGGTCGTTATAGCTACAGACCTGGCTTCTCCTGCAACCAAGAAAACAGGACAGTGGTAACATGAATCAGTGTAGTGAGACAACCCCTTTAACTGGATCAAACGCAGCTGGACCAAACAAGTTTTTTTGTGTCTGACTGTATATATTAGGAAAGCACCACCAGGATGAAAAGGAAGAAGACATGCGTGGGGAAGTTCCTGGTAGTGATAACCCTATCCTCGCTATCCTACTAGTATATAGAGAAGGCAATATAGAGGAATTGTCTATAAAGGGCTTGTCTCATGCTGGTTAAGAGCCGAAAGCAGTTTTAGATTCATGCTTCCTGTCTCTTCCTGGTCAGGCTGTGATTGGTTCTATAGCGGGGATTAGCACATCACCTTTAAATTCACAGCTCTTCTAATTGCACTGAAATGTGAGCAGGAGATGTAATATATTAAGTAGAGCGCTTTAAGAGCTGGACAGTATAACAAACTAAGGCACAAGTAATGACTGTATCCTTTTGAGACAAACAAATATCCCTTTTTCACATTTGCCAGAGTTGACTTGTGGTATGTTGACTTCTCGCTCTTCGTTGGCCCAAACTGTGTTTGCTTTAGTACGTGTTTAGTATGATATAAACATGGTATGGCTTATGTAAGTAAGAGGAAACTTTGAGGAATAAAAAACAGGGTCGATTATTGTCACTGTAATGGTGATTTTACTTTTCTTTTCTATATGAGTGTAATTGTAGTAGGTTCGGAATTTCAATACAATTCTTGGTTTAATTATTATCCAACTTAGTATTGATTTAACGCTTTCTGGGGAGGGGGACGGGGTTCATAATATATATGGGCTCAAATATTGTTTTCCTCTATGCCTAAAACCTTTTTTATTTTTCCCACTTGACATAAGGACACAGAGGGCTTTTATGGTTGTGGGGGGACAGTGATGTACCTTTCCCAATGGTGTTAGTTCCTACTGTGCCTATAGTCTATACTGGGGGAAGGGCAAAAAAAATTCTTAGTTGGGCAATAATGTGAAGAAAACCGTATTTGCGTCATGTTTGCGAATATATAATTTTTTTATGCCGGAGTTTTATTTTCTTTAGGTAAAAATGAATTGGTTCTTGTTAATATTACAGGTTGATATAGATCGGCCAATAACAACATGTTTCGGGTTTTTTCCGTTATGTTTTTGGTGACGTAAAAATGTGTTTCCATATCATTTTTCTACTTTAGAAAATGATTGTTGCACCCACTCGGCGCATTTTGTGCGACATACCTTTTTTGTTGACGTACAAAGTCATTACGGCCATCAGTGGAGGGGGGGCCTTTTTTTGCGGGCTGAAGCGGTTATTTATTTGATTGCTAAGCATTATGGAACGAACAGTTATATGAAACGTTGTGATTTCTTTTATTCCACTTTTTATGGGGATGTGAACTGGTACATAGATATAAAAAAAAAAATGTTGGCGTTTGGGGAAGTTTTTTTTTCTACTGAGGTGTTCAGCGTTACCGCGGATAAATGATCGTTATATATTTTAGGATAGATGGTCTGTCTTTTCGGACGGGGCGATACTCAAACTATGTGGATTACTTAGTGATTTTTATTATGTGTGATATGTATTTATTTGTTAAAATGGCGAGAAAGGAGGGGTGAATTTGAACTATTTAATTTTTTTTATATTTACGCATTATATTAAACTTAATATATTTTTTTAATTTGACTGGAGTGTCACCCATGTTGCACTTGCACGACTAGGTGGCTCACGGGGGATGTCATTTTATAACAGCCTAATGATTGCATAGGGGACAATGATTATGTTGTTTAACCATTTGGATGGGCGGGTGAGACTCCCACTTCCAATGCTGGAGCCGGAAGTCGGAGGTCGTTCGCGGATACCATGGGCAGCGTTGATAAATAACCTTCACAAAAGGCTTTTCCCCGCTTGGTCATGTAAGAAGGCATTCGTTGGTGACGGTCGGGGGACTTCGATCGCAGTGAAGGAATCGGTGCGTACATATGTGCTAATAATAAGTACCATACATGTTAGGGGAATATGTAGAGGCATGGGAATTTTTAAAGCTTTTGATTTTCATCTGTTTAAGTCGGTTTATCAAACCGATGAGAGGGGGTATTTCAGAAGAACCCTTATATGTTTTAATTGTCCATTTGTGAATTAGGGATGACTTGCTCCACAGTAAGGAAGCTTTGGGATCCTCTACTGGGAAGCTAGTATAAGCTGTAATTTATAAGGTTTCTGTAAAATGTGTGGCCTGCTCACCAGGGACATTGTGATACTAGAACAAAGGGCTATTCTTCCTTCAGAATGTAAGAAAAGGGTTAACGGTGAGGTTAAGGAAATTCAGGTTTTAAAATGATATTATTAGAGGGTTTAAGGAGGTATACATAATATAAAGTATCGTTTTAGAAAAAAATGTTTTTCCGATAGAAGAAAATTGGGATAGAGTTTAAGTTTTGCCTATATGGGCAAAATAATAAATATAAATTTACTATAGACATGGCTGGATGTACTTCATACCATCCCTATGTTCGGTAAGGGGGTTAAGGGAAACAAATGTGTTGGGGTTGGCTGGCACACGTTTGCGATTCGGTTAATAAGTTTAATTTTTCTTACCTTCCCAGGTAACCTTTGAAGTTTCATCTCGTTTCATTTTGTTAGCATGGCAAAATTTCCGTACATGGGGAAATGAGAAACGTTTTTACCATAATGGGGGAGTATTTTTCTTTGAGTGAAATACATATATTTTTAAACTAAAAAACTCCATAAATAACGTGGTTGCGTGATCCGGGTATTAATCCTGGAAAGGAAAATTTCCGAAGGTTATGCAATTATGTTGTATTTATGTCGGGCACCATGTTCATTTCTGACTTCACAATTCACGTAATTAGATTGTTAGTGTGTGTTTGGCTAAATTAAGTTATAACACAATAGAGGGTAAAGTTGCAGCAGAATGGGTAATTTAAAAAAAGTGTCGTCCGTCCATACCAGGGAGATTGGAGAAATATGTTTTTCATCTAGCATAAGGGAGGATTTTTGCTGTTGGGTTTAGGAGTTCTTCTATGTCTGAAGGCTAAGGTTTCATATGTGACAGGAGAGGAAAAACATTGAAAAACCCGATAACTTGTTTCTTAATTGGGGGAGGAAAGAGAAAAAATAGACAATCTTTTTACTTGGTTTTCAAAAGGAAAATGTCAAGTTATCCTCACAGGTATTTAAAATAAATTGAGAAAACTGTAAAATAGTGGAGCTTTATTTTACTGCATTTCTTCCAATTAACAAGCCAGCAGTAGGAGGTCTTCTCCAGAGTCTGGTAAATTATCATAATGCCCTTTCTCCTGTTTAACATTTAAACACCACTGTTACATAAATTCACGTCGTCTATTGCTTTATCTGGTTCAGTTAACGGAAGACTAAAGGGACATGTTAACACGTCCGGTTTTGGGCGCAGGTTCTGCCTACGGCTTTTGCCGCCTCGTTTCCCGCGGCCAAATTTCATCCTAACCTCCGCCCTGAAGAAAATTGTAGTCTCCCGACGCGGGTTTGAGCTAGGCAACGGGGGGGGTTGGTTTTTGGGGGTCAGGCTTGCGGGCGAGGCGTTTGACCACCCTATTTGCTAAATCAAATTAGCTTAGGCAGGGGGCAATAGCCGCGCGTGTCCAACGACGCAGGCGGGGACACGGCGGCAACACCACGCGGCCGCCGCGCTTGGGGAGATCTTCCTGTCAAGGAATTGACAGTGAGGAGTTTTCTCTAACCACGCGCGGGCAAGGTCCGCGGCCCCAAGTGGGACGCAGGCCAAAAACACCCGCGGGCGTTCGTGGAATATTAACACGGTTAACAATAGGGGGCGATAAAAAAACATGTTTTAATAAACTAGGGGCTCGATTTTGGCCGCGGGAAAAACACGCAATCGGAAACCCGCGCAGGGCCGGTAAAACGCGGCAAAATCCGTCGTGTGAAAAATTAGCCTAAAAATCTGTAAATTGGAATGTTATATAAAAAAATATAATGCCAGCATTAGGGTTGACACTGTGTTTTGTCGCTGTTTTACAGTATGTTTCTGTGTATTACTGAAGGGCAAAGTTAGGTTATTGAAAAGAGAAATTCTATGAGACAAACAGGGTTACGGTTCTCTGGGTACAAAGGGAAGGATGGATTCAAAAACTTACGCTCAAAATTGTCTATCCGCACGGGATTTTGTGAGATTACTTTCATGCAGAAAAAGAACAAATCATTATCTTTAATATAACGTTTATTTAAATACTATTAAAAAAAAATATAATTATTGGGATATTTTATTGTTGGGCGCATTCGCACTGCATAATTTTTTCTTACTAAATCAACATATCCTAATTTCACCCTCTTAAATAGTAAGGATCTATCGTTCTGTAAAAGGTCGAAACCGGACTTTAAGAGGCTGATCCTAATACACTCACTAGTTTAGATCCCTGTCGCAAAGGTTTGGTTCTATGAATTGTGATAATTAGGAAAACATGTAAATGTCGCCACTCACGCCATTAATATTTGTGAGTATAGATTAAGGATGTAGTTAACCCTATGGGGATTTGTAACATTTGGTGTTAATCTGGGTATATTACAACTATGTTTCAAAGGTGAATCGGGGTTTAGGGGATAATCATTTGTATTACAAGCTTGAAATCCTCTACCCCAATGCGTTTTCCTCTTGACGTGGTAGGAGGGTTCCCTCAGGAGGGTCCGCATAAATCTAAGTACCTCATTAATATATTGGCTTTGAAAGTTGCGAATGATGGGAATTGCGGGGATGGGATGCCTAGATATGTGAGGTATGTTACATGAAGAAGTCGCACCAAACTTAAATAAGCCCAGGGTATAAGCTAATGGAAACAAGACAGCAGGTAGGGGCAAGGCTGTCCTGCATTTTTTAGTAGGAGGGTATTATTTTTGTTGTTCTGCAGTTTTTCTTCAAAAAGTTTGTTTTGGATAAAACACAGGAAAAGTTCTGTGAAAAACTAAACAAACAGAGCGTGTGGGGCAAGGCTATCTGGTCAGTTAAAGGAAGACTAAACCTGTAAATGAATGATAAAACAAGATGGCGGCATAAGCTTGCACAACTGTGTTTGTCTGTTTACAGAATGGTTCTGTTGTAGTACTGATGCAAAAGGTTTTGACGGAAAGTAGAAAATTTCCGTGAAGGGACTAACAGGGTGTTAGTCTCTGGCTAAATGGAAGATAGTCCTGTTACTGCTTGGTTTCCAGAATACATAGAAAAGGTTTCTGTTATAAACCTAACAAACTACCCCTAGTGTGGACAAGGTCTAATCCTGCTATTTTAGGCCACGGGACACTAACTTTCTTGGTGGTCTTCTGCAGAGAATTCTCAAAAAATACTGTTTTTTGGGGAAAAAGACCCAGGAAGTTCTGGTAAAACTTATAAGAGGGGCAAAGGCTATTGGTCAGTTAAAGGACAATAAGTACAATGAATGAATAAAAAAAAATTAATGGGCGTAGCTTTGTCCAGCTGTGTTTGTCAGTTTAAGAACGGTTCCTTGTGTATTTCAGAGCAAATAGGTCTATGATCCACAGGGCTTATTTTGGGGGTATTTGGCCTACGTATTTTTGTGGCGATTGCGGCATTATGTCGGCGAAAATTGCCGCGACAATGTCGGTAATCATTAGAGTCTTATAGATGAAATAACTATGGATTTTTGCATCGTTCATCCACTGCGTTATCAATCAGCTTTGAAGAAAAGCGCGGGGAGATAAGTGACATGTCAATTGTTCATGTCGATTATGCGAGTAGATGTTATGTGGCCGGCCTAGAGTCTGCCCTGTCCCCCGTGCTGGGGAGTGTACGCTCGGAGTCCGATAAACACGCGCGGTGGGATTGCAGCGGCCATATACTGTACAACGCCGCGCAAAAATCGTGTGAAAGAACATTACCCCAACGATTTGGAGAAAATTCTGTTAAGTCAAACAGGGGTAGGTCTCTGATAAAATAGTGAAAGATTTTAGGTCTTGCCACTCTGTGGTTTGTTTTGTTTTTCCGGACTCCATTAGATTTAGGGGATTACCTCTCTTGGGAGGAGGCCATCTATATGTATGTGACGAGTTATGAGATTGCCTTTTTTGGCCCTCACTAAGTATCTGCATAATCAAAGGCAATATGGGAAAGGGCTGTTAAGCTCATTTGCCCTCTATTGGATGTAAAAACTAAAATTCTCTATTCGGCTCTGACTCATGTAGCTTTAACGAAAGCAAAAGGGATTAAAAAAAAAAATTTTTTTTAGAAAAATTCTTTGATATTTAAAGTTATTATTTTTCATTTTAATTCAAAATATAAAATTAGTTCAATAATTTAAGGAAAAGAATAGATGAAGGGAAAATGTTGGGACTTTTTCTCCTTGTGAATTTACTGTCCTTTTTGGTAGTATTGTATTGCATTTCTTTGATAGGCCTATTTTGAAAATTGTAGTTTCAATATTTTCAAATTCTATGGCAAGTGTATAGTAAAAATAATGGAATTGGCCTTAGCACTTTACTTCGTTAGAATGTATTTTGATACTTTGTGACCTTTTTCTTAGTTTGGACTATACGTTGATAGTTTTTATGCGGGTGAGGAAAACCTCTCAAGCAAATAAAGTTTTAGGCTGCCGAAGCAAAAAAACCATTAAAAAAGGTAGTGTTAAAATGCGGGATTAGATGTCACAGAGAGGATAAATCTTAGGGAATGTGTCATCATAGATGGATTTATAGTTTAAACTAAAATTTTATGTTCAAACCAAATTTTTTTAAGAATCTTTTGGTCATTTTTTTTTTTACTGCTTATCACTTTCAAATATATTTATTTTTTTTTTAATTTCATTAGTCACTTGCAGTTTATCACTTTTTGCGCCCACTATGCCTAATTAAATTGTATGACACCAAAGACTGTTCTGTAGAGTAAATATTATGATCTCAGTTGTCTTGCTCTTTCATCAGTCCAAAGAGGGTTCAAAACTGAAAGGGAGACACCAGTGTAATAGGATCCACAGGAATCACAGTCACAAGAGGAGTAGTTCAAAGTTCACCTTTCAATCATGCGATACGGTTTTCTGCTCAATAGTCCACAGGAGCATGGACTAGGAAAATTCTCGCCCTTAGAAGTGAGGGGACTGAGTCAAGTCTTATTTCTTTTCTATTTTGCATGAAGGTCTGTAAGGCATTCTCTGATGTGTTGAAGCAGTGCAAGCACGGTCCAAATGGCCAAGAGTTGAGAACTGCAGGACTTAAGGAGAATTCTTTAAAAAATATTGGGAAAAGTGCTAAGAAAAAATTGAACAAAAAAAAACAACAAAAATATTGCCGTAAAAAAATTGTTTAAAATAAAAAATGGGATTTAAACATTGATTCATTTTTTGACACATTCCCCTTTAATTCTGTGGCCATTCTGTAATCTTTTGTTTGCTATTTCTATCATTTCAGCATGTATGTGGAGTAATGATTAGTGTTGTCCAAAATATTTAGCTCTCCACTGATAAAGGAGCATTTCAGCTATACTTGTAAATGTATTAATTGTAAGGACCCTCCACGTGATTAGAGGGTTTTTCATGATACATGAGCTTTTTTAGGATTTGCCTGCATTGAAGAAAGTAAGGCTATCTAATATTTCTATCATAAAAAGGATGGGTATTTCATATTGAGGATAGATTCAAATGCTCGATTAATTTACGCTTCATTTTTTTTTCTTGGCCAGAAAAAATTACAGGTACCCCCAAATCCTTTTTATATATAATTACGTCTTGAAAAGAGAACAATCTGTTTTTGCAAAATATAACAGAAATCGTACTGAGTTTCTCGCCATTGCACGCTACCAAATTACAAAATTAGTACAAAATATCTACTATAGGTTTAGAAAAGGGATGTTATGTATGCATCAATAAACATTAACGCTGGATAATGAGAAAGAGGGACTTCCAGATATTTACCCAACAAAATCTCTTGTTTGGTGATGTCCTGGGAATAAATGGGATACTCAAAATCAGGGCATCTAAAAAAATTTAATTACAGTATTACCAAAAAAAAAAAAATCAAACTTTAATTTAAACTTTGGTGATAACAAATAAATTTTATAAGAAAAAAATCCCTTTTTCTTACGATAAGAACTTTAGATCAATCCTTTATATTGGATTAAACTTCATTATATAAAAAATTTATTCAAAGGGTCACCATCACGTAATTCACATTTCGATATTTTGGGGCAAATTTACAAAGCCGTTAAAAGAAAAGGCGTTATTTTACTTACACACTTTACCGTTGTCTAAAAATAACTGGGTAAAACCAAACAGATAGCTATAAAGTTGAATTATAACAGTCTGTAAATGTTATAAGGGCCTTAACCCACCATATTATCTATTGTCCCTTGGTGCCAACCCGTAGTTTCAGGAACCCTAAAAAAGGATTATAATTGGCTCACGCCTGATGATGGCGGGGGCTCCCCACAAACTGTTTGGCTGACCATAAGCTTTCCTTAATGTTTTTTCCCTAATTAGGGGGGGCCAAAGGTAAGTCTAGGCTTAAGTAGTGTCATCTACCGGACACGTTTTCCCCCTTTCTACGGGTTATCAGAGGAGCTAGATTAGAATAAAGAGATAGGTTGCACCATGATGAAAGAGCGTCCAAAGGGGTTGTCTACCTTCACTTTTTTTAGGTATAAATGTGCGACTGCTCTTTGTGTGAGAAAATAAAGGGTCGAAATTCACTTCTTTAACTCGAACTCCAATGCAGGCCGATGTTGCTGCCATTCCTTTCTCTGGTTTTCTGATGGTCTCCTGTCACATATGGGTGGGGTGGTTGTTTGGCAGCAGTCCACTGATGACTGAAAAACCGGCATATGGGAACATTGACCCTTGTTCCCCACTCATAGCCTTTGCTTTGGAACAGAGTCACATTAGGCTAATTCAGCTTGTAGTTCTGCAAGACTGGGGAGAGGTCCACAAATGGCATTCACTGGAAACGAGGGTTCAAAGACACAGAGGGGAAAACATGTTAATTTTACTTTTTAATGGAGCAGTCATATTATTTGTACTTCAAAAAGGAGATGTAGCAAAACCCCGGATAAAGGGGGTATCTCTAGAGCAGGGGTGTCAAAAGGCTTTTCCTTTATTTTTCTCAAAAACACATTGTTGTTGCCGTCGAAGCGGCCAATTTGGGGGTTGGATTAGGCGGAAAATGTGTAGAGGCTTGTCGATGGGGGCTTTGCCAAGATACCGCTGTTCAGGATGAATACGCAGACTGGTGTCATAATGCGTCTCGGGTAAATAACAATATTTAACGGGGGGGGGCGGCTCACATAAAAAAGAAAACGTGGTGTAGGTATAATGATTTCGCGCCCTCGACCTTTGAGTTCTGCTGCGGACACCTGTGTCTCTAGTGGAAGAAAAGTCTTGCCTGTTGAACCTTTTACTTTGCAAGACTTTTTTTGGCTAAGTTTCCACACGGGCTTTATTCAAAGCCATAAAATTGCGGACGGATTTCGCCCGCAATTACGGGCGATGTGCGTTGCAGGTGGTGGCGGAGCGGGTGGGGGGGCCGGGGGGGAGGAGTGGGGCGCCGACGTCGGGGCCCATAGGGGGACCGTGCATTATCACGGCGTGTATTATTTTACCGCGCGGAAAATGTGATGTCAACTTTTCTCCCGATGACCCTAGTTTCCGCCGAGCGGGTGAGGGGAACGCAATCCATAGTTCTCTATGGTGAATGTGGGTTATTACCGATAATTTTGCCTGGGGAACCTGGATTTTTTCAGCCTATAATTGGCAGCGCAATACGAGCTGCACAATACGCCTGAAATACCCGACCAGAATTAGCATGCTGTGACTATGGAACTTATGGGGGCCCCTTTTAGGTCTATATCACAAACAGGGAAGTTTAGGACTTATTTACATATTACGCCTATGGTTAAAAATCAACTTAAGAAGCCATATTGTTTTATGCTTCACACTAGAAATTGGCTCACGCGTGTTAATTAGGCTAAATATATCATAGCCATCTGGTTTCATCTCATTTAGCCGTTTCCAGGGACCCATACAACAACATCCAAAATGGGATTCCACGCCATTACTAGTTCTATTTTTTTAAATATCAGTGGGCCTTTTTTGAGAGTTTTTATTAGGGACAACTGGACAGAAGTACTGGTACATTACTGCCTATTGGGCACCCGTGTTCCATTGCCCCACGGCAAGCATTTTTTTTTCCAATAGGATGTCGATATTATTGTACAAGCCAATTAAAACAATGGGCCGGGGACCCCATGCCCAAATATTAGCCGTAAGAAAACTTAGGTTTTTTACATCTTACAAAGTGGGGTTGTGCGTGATACTTGAAGGCGTTATCATTTGACTCGGAGAGTAATGTCCTATTATTACACATTCTGTTGGGGAGGAAGTTGAGTATTATTGTATTAAAATTGGGATGGCTGTTCTGGAGTGGTAGCCTAGAAAGACAGGAGCATAACTTAAAAAAAAGGGAACAGTAAAAGACCAAGTTTAGCTGGTATTAGGGGGATCTCAAGGACCATAGGTGTGATTGGATAATAGTTCTTTTCCACACATAGTGAAGAGGAGGGACTGGGGTGAAATGGGACAAACGTGGCTGTGAGTTAGGGGAGTTTTAGGGAACTAAGTTGAGGTAGTAAATCCAGGGTAGTAGCTGTAAGCGGTATATTCATTTGTAGAGATCGTATTACATACCCACTTAAATTTTCTTATCTTTGCTAGTTGAAAAAAAGCATTAGGGGAGACAATGTTAGGAAGGTGGTGGGTTTCCAGGCCAGTTTTTAGGCGCATTTAACAATCAGGTGTAAAATTAGTGCACCAGAAAGTCGATCGATTTCCCAAAAAACACTGCGTCAAATTTTACCTTGATCGAAAAAACTTTAGATTGCGGCCTAAAAAGATGAATTTTTGTCATAAAAAAGGTTGCCATTGTGCGAAAATAGCTTATTTGCTTGGTGGTATATGTAGAAGGGCTCTCGAGTGCATACATTGGCCGGAAAAGGTCCGCCACAAAATATGTTAAATGCACATCAATAGGTACATTTGCCGTGGTCGGAGGCGCAACAGTTGCACATATTTTTGGCACCATTTTACCAAAGTGGGTGGCGGGTTTTATAATTGCGCCTAGTTTTTTGGTGTTACCGGGACAGTTCCATTTACAACAAGAATATGGACGGTTCAACCAGTGGTTTTGGCGAAAATGGGACCAAAATATGAAAAAAAAAAAAGTGGCGTTTTGGCGTGTTGGGACATATCGCACATAGATTTTTACAGATAGTTTGGTAAACCACTGGCAAATGGTATTTTACTATGCCTGTGCGCTAGGTACTGTCGGGCCTTGCCTTAGATTTTGCCTGATATGTGTTTTTGTTTTTTGTACCCTGTGCTTTCTTTTTTTGTGTCCCTTAATAGCTAGAAAAATCCTTTGTTGTAGCCCAGAATAATGTCACGGGATGAAAATTGGAATTTTTCTGCAATTGTCCACTTTGTCCAGTACAAGTTTAAAGGGACGATTTCAACCCACCACACTTAAAAATGTCTATCAAAGTCTGATAGGTGCAGGTCCCACCTCTGGGACCCGCATCTATCTCAGGAACGGGCCCCCGAAAGTGTCCGCTAAGAATGGATAACCAGTTGTGCTTGAGCATGACTCTCCATTGTGTTCTATGGAAGTTCCAAGTACAGCAGAAACATCGCTCACCTGTGCCCAGAACTCCATAGAACATAATGGAAAGTTATGTCTAAGCATAACCAGCTCTCTATTCTGCTCAGTAAGTTTTGAAGGATCACTCCAGAGATAGTTGTGTATCCCAGAGGTGGGATCTGAACCTTTTAGAATTTGATGGCTCATTCTATCAGTATGCCATCAAAATGCATGGTGGGAAAACTCATTACAGCCTTGTCAACAAAGGGGTTAAATTGAGATTGAAAAATATATTCTGGATTAGCAGGAAAATGAATCTATGCTTGCATCATATAATGGCAATAGACCATATGAGGATGTAGTTGGACATTGGCTCTAAAGCTGAGTAACTTGAGAAAAATCCTTTCACTGACACAGGGTTTACCGAAAAAACATCACAGCTACTGTTGTAGACGGAACCACAAAGGGGTTCAACGTCCCAGTGGGGAATCAAATCAGTATATTGGTTGACACGTGCCAGAGAGTAAGAATTCACAGCCTGACAATTTCTCAGTCAAATGAGTTCTCCCAAGTTTATTACAGAGACACAAGTTTTAATAGGTTGGGCGTATACACATTCCATAAACAACATGTGACAAATTTCATCCATCCTCTTAATTGGCTCTTCTTATCTACATTTTAAAATGACACACCCCACCTTTTTGTTAAGGAAATGAAAACAGTTAAGCCTGTAGCCATTTTGGCATATCAGGTGTGTCTGAACACAGACGCAAACTTGTGGGTGAAATAGACATTTCAAAATAATCCATAACACATTAAGAATGTAGAGATATACAGGAGCTTTTACATGCTATAATATAAAGACATGTGGAGGTATTATACTGACTAATACTTTAAAATGGAGACACAAAGGATCACCATCCACAACACTAACAAAGAAAACCCCAATAAAATATAAATCTTTTTAAATACCTTTTAAACAAATTACTGAAAAAAAACCCCTTATGATAAAAACTATTGACAGAATAAAAAACCAATATGCAAAACCCTATACAGATCCCTTTTTGAAAAATTCCAATTGGATACTCTACTTATGGTACCGATGAATACTGTTAGCTCCAGATGATAAAGTAGAGTGCTAAAAAGAAAAAAAATATATATATCCAAAATAAAGTCCCAAAGGGTTATGTATCCCTACATCACCCTGCCAACAACCCTTATGTAGGTACTGTGGAGTAATTGCCCCAATGAGGGCGGCCCCACTATTCCTTACCTTGGGTCACTCTATCATTCCTACATCCCCATCCCAACGCCCCTAACATCAGGGTTTTTAGGACATCTGGGTTTGATTTTCCTCCCTGGAACCCTTTTGTAGGGAAAAAACATTTCGGGGGTCAATTTTTTTTTTTTTTCTGTGACTATCTACTACATTGAATGGCCCCAAATAGGGAATGATAGGGTGACCTTTAGGGTCAGGAATAGTGGGGCCGCCCTATTAGGGCGATTTTTTCCCACAGTCCTACATGAGGGGTTTGTTGGCGGGGTTTTTTGGGAACATCCCCTTTTTTGGCCCTTTATTTTGGATATCTATATTTTTTCCCTTTTTTTGGGACTTTTTATCATCGGACAAAACAGTATCATCGGTACTGTAAGTAGAGTATCCAATTGGTAATTTATCAAATAAGGATTGTGTAGGGTTTTGCAATTGTTTTTATTCGTAATTATTATTAACAATAGGGGTATTTTTCAGTAACTTTGTATTTTAAGGGTATATTATTAAAGATTTCTATTTTATTGGGGTTTTCTTTGGTAGCTGTGATATTTTTTCTGTGTGACTTTAGGGTTAAAAATATCTGTCCTGCTAGTGTAATGAATTTTTCCTCTATAGTAATGTCTAGCAGTAAGCAAGAGCTCATATTAAGTGCCTGTCTATTTTCTATCAGCTGCAAGATCTTAATACAACCAGATTCAGACAGAAAAAATTACACATCCAGTACATATCTTGCAGTTTGATTTTGTAATAAGTTCTCTTATTTAAGATTTACCTTCCATCTGTTCGCCGTTGATAATGCGCAGGAGAAGAAAATGCACTGGGACAAAATGGTTCAATATATTCAGACGGCAACGTTTTTAAGTTTAGCTCTGAAAGTTAAAATAATTATTCAAAATACCATCAGGCTCTTAGAAGTGTAAAAAAGAAAAAAATCCACCATTGTTATTTTCCAAATGACTATAGTACTTAAAGGAGTTTTCCACCATATACAGTGATGGCATATCGTTAGGATAGGCCCCCATTGTGTGATTGGTGTGAGTCCCAAATCTGATACCCGCACCTATCTCGGGAACGGATCCTCGAATCCGAATCTCTCAGTGCAGACTGGAGAGTCGGTTGCGTGTGCGCACAACTCTCCATTCTGCTCTATGGGAGTTCCAACCAGAGTCGAACGCACCGCACGGCTGACTTTAAAATCCTAGAGATTAGAATGGAGATTGACTGCGCAAGTGCGGCCAGCTCCTAGCCCGGCGCTGCAGGTGGTAGACATGTGTTCCTTTAAAGATATTGTTGACAAAATTACAGTTAAATAATATTTCTCCTTCCTTTACACTTGTTAATTCTAGACCACTGGTTGAAAGGGTTGTCTCTTAAAGAAATTGGCTTTGCATCTGCCTTTTTAGGGCATATGGACATCATAAATGAGGGTTCCTTAATTTAGATCCCTCTCTATGATCTAGAACAGAGACCAAGAACTGAGGTGCATGCAGTGATTGGCTATGGCCTCCTAAAGTAAGTGGGGTACAAAATGTCCTTTATGCTCTTCAGTATTTTTAGGGCATGCATGTTTAGTGGTCTATAGACCTCTCTACATACATGCGGACTACATGTCCTACTGCTCTTAATGTTGTGAGGTAATGCGTGATGGCTTATAGCCTCTTAAGTAAAGGGTACTACTGCCCCTTTTACTGCTCTTAATGTTTAGTGGGGTTTCATGAGTGATTGGTGGTATAGCACCCTCTAAAATACGTGCGGATACATGCCTTTACTCCCTTTTACATGTTTAGTGAGTCATGCAGTGTTTTGGGGGTTTAGCCCCTTCATCAGGCGTATACTGTCCTGTACGTTTTTCATGTATAGTGAGGTCATGCAGGGGGGGGTCTAAAACCCTCCTACTTTTGTGGGGGTACTACATGTCCGAAATGCTCTTACATGTTTAGTGAGGTGCATGCAGTGTTGGGCGTCTATAGCCCTCCCACGGTAAGTGCGGTACTACATGTCGTTGCTTTAATTATTAGTGGGGGTGCAGCATGATGGTGGTCTATAGCATCTCAAAGTACTGGGGGTTACAATTTCCTGTACTGCTTTCTTATTGTGGGTGCATGCAGTGTTTGGGCCTATAGACCTCTTACAGTCGTGCTATACACCCTTATGTCTTAATGTATTAGTGGGTTTCTTTGCAATGATTGGGGTATAGCCCTTCTAATACAGTGGGGGATCATGTCTTGTACTGTCTTACATGTATTAGTGAGGTGCATGCAGTGATGGCTCAAAAACGCCTCCCTAAAAATACGTGGGGGTACTAATGTCCTGTACTGCTCTTACATTTTGTGGGGTGCATGCGTGATTGGTGGTCTATAGCACCTCTCTCAGTACTGCGTAACATTCCTTATCCCTTTTACATGTATTAGTGAGGTGTTTGCAGTGTTTGGGTCTATAGCACCCCCACAAAGTGGTACTACTGTCCTGTCTGCTCTTACATTATTAGTGAGTCACAGTGATGGGGGTTATAGCCCTCTCTATGTTACAGGCGTACTACTTTTCCCTTACTGTCTTAATTTTTTAGTGGGGTCATGCGGATTGGGGTCTATAGCCCTCCTACAGAAAGTGCGGTATACATGTCCGATGCTCTTACAGTATTAGTGAGGGGGATGCAGTGTTTGCGGTCTATAGCCCTCCACAGTAAATTGGGTACTACATGCCCGTACTGCTCTTACTGTATTGTGGGTGCATCCCTGATTGGGTCAATAGCGCTTTTCTACATAAGTGCGGTATACATGTCCGTCTGCTCTTACATGATTATGAGGGCATGCATGATTGGCAAAATAGCCCCTTCTACAAAAGTGTTTATTACATGTCCTGTCTGCCCTTACATGTATTATGAGGTGCATGCAGTGATTGGGGCATAGCACCTTCTACATACAGTGCAGTACTACATGTCCTGTACTGCTCTTACATGTATTAGTGAGGTCATGAGTGTTTGTGGTTTTAGACCTCCACAGTAAAATGCGGATAATGCCCTGTACGTCTTACTTATTGTGGGGTGCATGCATGATGGGGGTCTATAGCCTTCTTAAAGTGATATACTTTCCCTGTACTGCCTTAATTTTTTAGTGGGGTATGCAGTTGTTTGGTGGTCTATAGACCTCTCTACTACAGTGCAACTACTGTCCTGAAAGCTTTAATTTTTTGTGAGGTGCATGCAGTGATTGGGGTCAAAGCCCTTTTCTAATCAGGCTATACATGTCCTGTACTGCTCTTACATATTATGGGGTGTGCATGTTTGGTAAAAGCCCTTTTAAAGTACAGTGCGGTACTACAGTCCGTACTGCCTTAAATTTATTTTAGGTGCATGCAGTGATTGGGGTCTTGCCCCTCCTACAGTAAAATGCGGATACTGCCCCTGTACTGCTTTACATGTATAGTGGGGTCATGCAGTATGGGGTTATACGCTCTCACAGTAAAGGGGGGTATACAGTTGTATGCTCTTCCTGTTTTTATGAGGTGCATGCAGTGTTTGGTGGTCTATAGCCCCTTCTACAGTGGGGCTACAGGCCTGTACTGCCCCTTACATGTATTAGTGAGGTGCATGCAGTGATGGGGGGTCTAAAACCCCTTTCCATACAGTGGGTACTACATGTCCGTACTGCCTTAATTATTAGTGAGTGCTGCAGTGATTGGTCAATGCCCTCTTTTGTACAGTGGGGGTACTCTTTCCCTGTCTGCTCTTAATTATTAGTGAGGTGCATGCGTGATTGGGGGTCTATAGCACTCTCACTACAGTGCGGTACACTTCCTGTATGCTTTACAGTATTTTTAGGTGCATGCAGTGTTTTGTGGTCTATGGGGCCCTCTCTACGTACATGCTACTACAGTTTTTTATCTCTTACTGTATAGTGAGGTAATGCAGTGATGGGGGTCAAAATCCCCCCCTTCTACATACAGCGTATAATGTCCTGTACTGCTCTTAATGATTTGAGGTCAGGGCGGTTTGGGTTGGTTATAGCCCCTCTCTACAGAAATGCTACTACATTCCTTCTGCTCTACATGTATTTTAGGGCATGCGTGATTGGGTATAGCCCTCTCTACAGTACATGGGTACTACTGTCCGTATGCTTTACATGTATCGTAGGTCATGCGGGGGGGGGGGTCTATAGTCCTCTCAGTAAAATGCGGTACTACTGTCCTGTATGCTCTTCATGTATTAGTGAGGTGCATGCAGTGTTTGGGTGGTCTATAGCACCTATCTACATACAGTCGGAAATTAATGTCCTGTATGCTCTTACAGTATTAGTGGGGTGATGCAGTGTTTGGTGGTCTATAACTTTCTACTTTACAGTGCGGTACTACATTCCGTACTGTTTACATGTATTAGTGAGGGGCAGCAGTGATTGGGGTCATGCACTTCTACAAAAAGTGGGTACTTTTCCCTGTACTCCCTTTACATGTTTTTGGGTGCATGCAGTGATTGGGGGTCTAAAAGGGCCTCTCTACAGTACAGGCGTAATACATGCCCTGTATGCCTTCATGTATTATGAGGTGCAGCAGTTTTTGGTGGTCTATAGCCCTCCTAAATACAGTGCGGTATACATACCCTGTACTGCTTTACTGTGCCAGTACATGGAAACATTTTTTGTACTATGTAAAAAAGTCCATGATCCAAAGAAACTCCTGTCCTAATAATAGAAAGGGATTTCCAGCTTCCAGCAGCTTCTTTATGATTTTCTATGGAAGGACGTGCTTTACCTGGATTAATATCTGCATAATTTTCTTTCATCTTCATTTTGCATTATGTTGTGGACATTTTGGAACTTTAAAACGAATCACCAGTTTTCCATAGCCTTATGCTTTCATCATACCGTGGTCGTCCCGACGTCAATTAATACTGTAGGTTGAGGGAGCACTGTATTGAATTAGTATTGGTAGTCTCTGTTGAAAGGTAAAGGTAGCCATATCTGCATGTTAAACCAACAAGGAAGAGTATAACTATCAAGGATAAATGCTAAACCAAAAAGAACCTATAGAAACCAAAATAAGCTTGACACACATAAGCATTATTATAATTACAAAAATTACACGATTACATCCATTAACACAGTGAATAAATCTACAGAAATTCATGAAAAGTAGTAAATTGCTAATACAGGCAGTCCTCGACTTACACCGTTCCGAGTTACATCCGTCCCCTAGTTACAAACGGAGACTTATGGGGCATGCTGGCACTTGTAGTTCCATGTTCCACAGCAGTTAGTAGGTGTGGAACAACAAGTTCCAGCATGCCACAGCAGCACATGAGGTGAAAATGAGGTGAAATCTTCTTTATAGGTGCACAGACAGCAAAACAAATGTAAACACCCTTCCCTGCACTATCCAAAACTTTTAAAAAAAAAAACTTTTGTGTGGGTGTTACATATAATAAATCTACCTGTTCCGACTTACACACAAATTCAACTTAAGAAAAAACCTACAGTCCCTATTCAGTTTGTAACCCGGGGACTGCCTGTATACAGTTACTAAGACTTAGAATTGTGACCAATGAAATAACAATAAAGTTTAATAGCATTGTAAAAACTGTGACAGCAAGCAAAACCAAAAACTAGTTTAAAGGAAATCCAATACCTAATATTCCAATTCATCATCGCATAGTTACCCCTAGAGTTTAAAAAAATAAAACCTTGTTGGCGTTTTGCTCCACTTTGGTCTGCTTTCAAGTAGATGTGACAAATACATAATTTAGGGTATTACACAGGTTTTTCAACGACTTTAATTTTTTCTTCTCACAGTCTCTGATCATACTTGGTATGATTGCGGATGTTGCTTGAAAGCAACAAGATAGAGGATGAATTAGGGTGTCCTATTCATAATCATGATTATTGTGCTCATTAGCATTTTTATATCTTTATGCTAATAGGTGATTGCCTGTTTTGCATTCAAGAGATAGGACATGATTATGATTGTTGCATGAAAAAGCTGGTGGAGACAATATGCATCCATTGTGGTACAGAACGGGTAATGTATCTCTTTGGGATGAAGCACATATGGGTGTGTAAGGGGTTAATTTTCTTGATTTAAATTCTTACTTGATGAACCATAGCTTATCTTATTCAAAAATATAATATGCACATTTGTAAGAAGATAAGAAAAAGTGGTGCTAATTGTACATCTAGTTGTACAAGGATTTCGAGTAATTTTTCAGCTTTGAGGAGATCTAGTATTTGGCACCTAGGTAATCTCATGCTCCAAAGTTCATAATTAACTGGTTAGGGTATTGTATCTAGGAAGTTTATACATTCGAGTTTTTTTTGCTTTTGGACATTGTTTGTAGCTTAAAGAATACTTATATAGACATACAGAGATTTTTCTTTAAGAACAGAAACACAAACAACCTTACTTAGGTAAGGTCACCCACTAGAATTAAAAATTTAATATCCTCTACCAAAATAGTATCAACACCTGGTGCCATGTGAATTATTGAGAACTCTGAAAGACAAGTGTAGAATATGACTGCATTTTTATAAAAGGGTCTTCCCATGCAACAAAGTAGTTCACTTTATTAATAATTTTTTGTATATAATATATATATTATATATATATATATTTTAATATATATATATATATATATATATATATATATGGCTAAGGTAGATAAATAAAATATATATGCACACACAAGTATATACCCTGTTTCCCCGAAAATAAAACAATGTCATATTAATTTTCGCTCCCAAAGATTATATATATTTATATATATATATTATTTATATATATATATATATATTATATATATATATATATATATATTTATATATTTATATATATATGTGTATAAATGATGTCTCTTGTTTGTATTTCGTTACTGCAAGCATCCATGGACTGAAAAGCAATGTACTGTAGATAACAGGAGCTAAGCAGGAAATTTTAAGGACAGTGGGTTTCTAAACTTGGTTACAAGCATCATCCAAGATTTTAGAATGTCAATGCAACAGCAACAAACCGTTTGCTCAGAAAGAAAGATATCTCTGGATGCACTGTCAATGCCTTCAAGAATCCAAAACATAAGATGTACAACTGCTGCAGTTGGTGATCTATGCACAAATATTCATACTGTATGCAAAGTAATTTGGAGAAACCGTAGAATAAGGTAGGTGTAAACTGCAATTCTAAAAACTCTTGCCAAAAAAAACCAAGTCCCTGATAAAATCATGTCAATGAAAAAATAAAACCATTGTGAAGGTGTTGATACAAAAAAGTGTTTTTGTAAAATTCTATTCATCCTCAGATATGAAAGAAACAGCAACCATAGGGCTTTCTGCAGCGGCTATTGATTTCACCTAATGTCAGTGTTGGGTTAATTAGATGTTCCTTTAATTAATTACCTGACAAAAAAAAGTTCAGGGATGCTAAAAGAAATCTAAATAGCAGCACGCCAAAGGGGAAAACATTTAAAACAAACCATTTAACATGGGACATGCCCGGGTAGTTCTAGTCAGGGTGCAATGTGATATTCTGCTTCCTCTCGGATTCTGATCTAGATGCTCATTCAACCTCTTCACCTAAGGAAATCTGCAAAGTTAATTATCTCATAGGTAGTTAAACTGAAGGCCATACTCTTTCTTTTAATGACTGCCTGGGCATATTGCAAGAGAAAAACAAGAAAAAAAAGACCATTTTGGTTGCATTAATTTCTAAATATAAGGATATCAAATAAAGTTTTATTAATAGCCATCTAAGGGTAGAAACATGATGCTTGAAATTGAAATGTAATGATGTGTACTAGCTTGAGCCTTATTTTATCGATGTGATGAGTTACTCAAGTACGAGGAATGAAGGCACAGCTTGCAGTCAATGGCTAAGCATCTGCTAAAGGTCAAAGTTGACAAAACATTAGTCACACGCATCTTTATTCGATGTGACGGTCATGTATTATTCACGTTTCTCATCTAATTTTTTATGCATTGTTGATCTTCTACTCCATCCCCCCGTACCTCAATATCAAATTTGCAGTGGGCATAGGTAAATCTCCTGGCTGATACACAATCACATTACATAGTTTTTAGGGGAGAAAAGAGACATATATCTAGGCTTGGACTGGACCACAGGGGAATAGATTAAACCCACAGTGGACTTCTGGGAATGGCAGGGTTCTGGGAATGGCAGGCCTACAGCTGCTTTTTCAAGGAGGAGGGCAAAGAAAGAGTCAGAGTGCCAAAGAAATGTACAGTCATGTCCAGTAACTGTAGGGTAGGCCCCAACAGTCAACTCAACTGGTGGACCCCAACAGTCAACTCAACTGGTGGACCCCAACAGTCAATTCCACTGGTGGAGCCCAACAGTCAATTCCACTGGTGGAGCCCAACAGTCAACTCCACTGGTGGACCCCAACAGTTAACTCAACTGGTGGACACAAACAGTCAATTCCACTGGTGGAGCCCAACAGTCAATTCCACTGGTGGAGCCCAACAGTCAATTCTACTGGTGGAGCCCAACAGTCAATTCCATTGGTAGACCCCAGGCACCCAAATCCGACACTGCATACAGCCATTCAGCTTATAATCCTACAGTGTTGATTGAGAAGAAGGAAATAAAGGCATAAAAAATCAGAATAAACCTTGGTTCAATGACCCTTCTCCAGAATCCTAATCACCATAACTTATTAGATTCTTGCACTGTAGAAATTCATCCATGCCCCTTTTGGACACATTGAGTGAATTCACCTTCCTCTGGCAGAGAGTTCCTCAGTCTCGCTTCACAGTAAAGAATTCTCTTTTATATTCATTTAGAAACCTTCTTTCCTGTAGATGTAGAGGACACCCCCTTGTTTTGGAAACATTCCTGGGGATAACTAGAATAATGGAGAGATCTCTATATTGACCACTGATATATTTTTGCATATTTATTAGGTGACCTCAAAGCCGTTTTTGTCTAAACATTATAGTCGTAATTTTGCGAATTTTTATTGCTATTGCAGTCCACTCAGTTTTTTTTTTAATATTTGTTCAAGCTCCAAAATGTTAATCTCAACAAATTCCAGAATTCCATGTTATGTAGGAATCACGAAAGTTGGTGTGCTAGATGACCTGACCACACCAACAAGCACGGGCATCATCATCTTGCATGGGCCACAGAGAATCTACACTGGACGAGGAAGCAGTCGTCCTCAATGTTGTTCATTGATGAAAGTCCGTTTTCTCTGGGCCAAAATCATGGCCACCAACAGTGCTGCAGATATCAAGTAGAGCACTGTGCATCAGCTAGATCGGGTACACTTGCCGGTTGTCTAGCACGCAGACCATGTTGAGGTAAATGGTTACGAATTTTTGGCTGTGACACTTGGTGCCTCTCACCTCCTTTAAACATGCCTGGAGTTGTGCGGCATGCATCATCCGACTCTGAATTGCTAACAATGTGTGTGATGGAGCCAAAGTTTGTTCACTTCTTTGCCTTTCTGTGACTCTTCCAGTCTCTCTGTATCTTTGATAAAACCTGCTGATGACACTTTAAGCTTAGTGGCCACTTCCTGCTTGAAGCCTGGCAATGGTGAGGTCCTGTTGATCAGTTATAAGTTGTATTGTCTTGGTCTCATGATATCACAAAGTGAACAGCAGGATGAGGAGGACTGTTTAAATCCCAATTCAAATTGATCCCCTAAATTTATTGGGCGCTTCAGGATCAAACACCTATTGGGAATTTTGCCATTAAGCTCCTTGTTAAAGATCAGCAAGTTGTTCAAAAAGTACTTAAAGGGAACCTGTCACATAGGTTATGTCCCCCTTTGCGAGGGCAGCACAAGCTAGTGTCAGACCTGCTGTTCCCAGCGCTGGGTCCCTTATTCTGTAAGATTGTGTAGTTTTAGAGAATTTAATGCTCAAATCTTAGCCCGCCCACCAAAGGCTAGCCCTGCCCACCTGGCAGTTATTCACATGATTCTACCTATTTAAAGTAATAGGGTTATCAGTTGAGGTGGGCGGGGTATGAAAAAAGTGACTTTTTTCATGACTCTTTTCTATCAGAAAATTTGCAGATTGGAGCACTAAACTACAGCATCTTACAGAACAAGCGGCACAGCGCTGGGAACAGCAGGTCTGACACTAGCTTGTGCTGCCCTCAGCAAGGGGGGAATAATCTATGTGACAGGTTCCCTTTAAACATTGAATAGTTGGTCATGTGCATCTAAAGGTAAGAGATGGTCTCATTAGTAGATTTCCAAAATTTTTAAAGAAATTTTATCTTCATCTGGAAATTTCAACCAGAAGCCAATTATCTCTTACTTTTTGTGAGTAGTGTATTTTGGAACAGTGAAAAGTTCTCAAGCCATACATCAATTGCAGGTGAATATAAAAAATATACA
Organism: Phyllomedusa bahiana; assembly: GCA_025379985.1. NCBI lineage: Eukaryota > Metazoa > Chordata > Amphibia > Anura > Hylidae > Phyllomedusa > Phyllomedusa bahiana. Next base: position 40,366 of record JAODAL010021132.1, on the reverse strand, counting down.
GAACATTTTACATCAGCAACCATAAGCTCAAAGTTATTCTGAATTTACTTTTTAATAGTTCTTACCTGTCATCTTTATAATGACCCTTACTGTGCAAACACTAAAGCTAATGCCATATTGTGCAGATTAAAAGGGCTTAAATCTATTAAAGTATGTAAAAAAAAATGGCAAAATTCATCAAACTTCATAAAATTAAATTGCCATTAATACAATAGACACTCTTATTTGATTCAACTAAAATTAATTTGGTTTCAATTTTTTACATGCTTTACTATTATTATAATTGCCTACATTTTTATTCTGCCAGTGTTTCAAAGGCATATATTAATAACATTTTCATCTTTTCAAGTCACGAAAGTGGTGCATACCTACACCAAACCATATTTTTAAATAAGTTAATAAAACTTATGAAGGAGCCCAGTATCTTATCTCATTCATTTAGTCATTTTGATTGGATATTGGCTAATCCCTCTGAATTATCAGTTTTATGAAGCCCTGACCTTTCAATTTAATTCTTACTGCTATCTTCACCTTATTATATCCTTATCTCCTGTTGCATTGAATTCAATTTAAATGCCTATTTCATGTACAAACTAAACAGTAAAATAATTACTGCGCATTTATAAACTCTCGTAAAACCTAAAACATATTTCCCATTAACGTCGTTAATTATGTTGCTCATTTGCGATTGCCAATGAATTGTATTATTGGGTTTGTATGTGGAGGTTCAAAAATTAAGAAGAAATGAATCAGGACTGTTTTGTAGGCCACTTAATTACTCCATCACATGATTTTCATGCCACCGTAAAAAATTAATTACTGTATTTTTCTGACTATAAGATAGGACCATAAGACGCACCTACCATATTTTTTGGACCTTAAGACACACCGGACCATAAGACACACCTACCATATTTTTCGGACCTTAAGACACACCGGACCATAAGACGCACCTAACGTATTTTTTGGACTTTAAGACATACCACCATTTTCCTCCCAAATTTTGGGGAAAAAAAGTGCGTATTATAGTCAGAAAAATACGGTATACAATGATAACATCATCACTTGGGAGTGGTTAATGCAGATATCGAGCCATTTTAAAATTTTTAACAACCCTTTATGATATTTGCCCAGGTAGGTCCAAAAGAATTTAGTGATTATTTAGATTTGGCTTTTATTACTTGTTGTACATTTTAAATTTGATGCTGTTTGTGCACTATATTAACTACTTATTTGTAAATTGAATTGAATATGAATTTTAGGATATGTTCACACGGGCTAATTTCGGCACGTATTTTGTGGCGTATTTGCAATTTAAGACGAGCAAGATGCGTGTCGAAATTACGGTAATCCATAGCTCTCAATGGAACTAGGGTTTTTACGCCCCCTTTCTCCCCGCGGGTTAAATCGATCAAAATTTGTAGGGGCGGGGAAAGGAAAGTGTTTAGGGTTTTTTCCCCTTGTGGTAAATTAGGGCCCCCGGAGTAAGCATGTAATGGGGCCCGGCGAGCTTCCAGCTCCCCCGCGCCACAGGAGTACACGCTGATCAGTGCGACTCCAAAATCACCCACCGTGTGAACATAGCCTTACAGCTAAACTAGAGGTTTCGGAAAAAAAGAAACAAAATTCATTGAAATATTGGGTACCCAGATATAAGGAAGGGGATTTTGGGAAACTGTTTGGGGAACCCTTGCTGGACTAATCCTTAGTTAAAATATAACCAAAAACTGATAAATTTTTATGGTTTTTTCCTGGCTGTGCTTGGCAGTTGCGGGGAAAATTAATCTTTTTTTCCCTTTTGTCCCGGAGCCCCCTGCACCACTGCCCCGGGGTTGCAGGCCCCGTCCGTCCCCCTGCTCCCAGGGGAAAGCCCGTCCCCCCACGTGGGTTTGGGGGTCCCCCCATGTCTCGGCCCCCGCCGGCTTCATTAAACCCCGGCCGGCCTTCGGCTCTGCCTCCGTCTCCCGGCGGGGCTCCCCCCCTAGGGGGGGGGCGCGCCGGCGGGTTTTAAATTTAAGGGGGCAGTGCCCCGGTAATTGGTCATTGCCGGGCACTGCCCCCTATTTAGTCCCCCCCTTCGGGGGCCCTTCCCCCGGACCCCTTTGTGAAATTTTCCATTGGTGAAAGTTTCCCCTAAAGTTTTCCTGTTTCCCCAATACCGTTTGTACCCCCCCCCCGCCTGCCAAACCCCCCCCCCCGGTTTACGTCTTTACAAACCCTTCCCGCCTCCCCTGACCTCCTGTTGTCTACCGTTTTCAAACCCTTTGCCCCTTTTCCGGGCCCTCCTCCCCGCCCCAGGAACTAGGCCTGCCTGCCGTTCGTGTCCTCGGTTACCCTTGGCCCCCAAACCGGGAAAGCCCCGTTAGTGGTAGTGCCCTGGTGGACTCCCACCGCGCAAACCCATCCGCTTTGCGGGGGGGCTTGGTAAATTCCCGGGGGCCCCAATTAAATTTCCACCCCCTTGGTGGGGGGGCTTACCCCTTCCCCTTTTGCGGTGGCCCGTGGATCCACCTCTTGACTGTTCATTTAGGACCCCAACCCCATGGATCCCGAAAAGGGTCCCGTTACCCGCCTGGCGGATTAAAGCCCTTTTGTTTGCCCGCCAGTCACAGGAAATTTTTGGTAAACAGGCGCAGAAACCCTTCCCCAGCTATCCACCATGTTGCAGCAAACTTCCCCTTTCCAGCTGAAAGAAACCCTCCCCCCGGGCTCCAGCGGTTGTTCCAGCCTCTGCGGTTCCTGTGACTCTGAGGGGGCCCCCAAAGCTTCGGCTGTCGCCCCCCATCAAAATTTCGACGGGGGAACCAAAAACTTTGCGGGGGGTTAAGACCCATGCTCTAGGCAGTGGAGCTGATGGCTGTTCAGTTCCTTTTCCCGGGAAACTTTCGAAGGTGGCTTTCGTGGTCAGCCCCCTCCCCGGGGAATGCCTTACATGGGCAAACCCCCCTAGGGGAACGGGAAAACCCAGTGAGGGGATTTTCACTTTTTCCTAAGGGGGTTCCGCAGTTTTTTCGAGGAACCAGCCCGTGCATCCTCCGCTGAGACAGCCCCCCAAAACCCAAACCCCAGGGGGAAACTGTCTGTAGGAGTTACGTGGTACAGTTTCCCTACTCTGGCCTCCGAATGTCTTGGAACGAGGGCCCCTCTGTGTGTACCTTCAAGGGAAAAAAGGGGGTCAAACGAGTTAAGGAAGTTTGGCAGGGTAGAGGGCTCCCTTTCCCTTAGTGACTTTATCCGGTTTGCGACCGCATCGAAGTACGCTTCCCTTGAATGGGAAGAGGGGCTTCGGCAAGGCGGGGGGGTAAACCCAACCTCGCCGTTTCCTCGCCCCGGGGAACCCGGTTTTTTCCCGGGGGGCCCCCTGCGCCACAAATGCCAAAAAACCCACCGACGAGCCCAGGGAGATTGTCGGGGTCGCCTCCTGAGCAAGGGGGTTGGCCCCCGGGCGGCAAAGGAACTTGTGCCTCTGCTGTGGCGCCCCGGGCTTTTCGGAGGAATTACCCCAAGGGTCCCAAGCCCCGGGGGAAAATCCCCCCACCTAGGGGTCTGTGGGGGGGGGCCTTCCCAGGTGCAACCCCCTCCTCTCCCGCCCCCCTTGATGCCCGTGCAGGGGCATGCAGAGACTGGTATCCGTTCAAGTTCCCCGGGTTTTTTGGGGGCTCGGCTCCGCCGGGAACTTTTATACCCCAGTCCCTAGTGAAGCGTATCGGTTGGGGGTGGAACGCCTGGGGAAAAACCCCTTGTAAACTCTTTCCCTCAGCGGGGTGCTGCTTAAACGAACCAAACCAGTTTTTTCACCAAGCCACTGTCCCCCCCGTGGGGGGCACTAAGGAAGAAAAATCCTTTATGGTTTTCCTTGGGTCCTCGTCGGACCTTTCCCCGGCTTTCCCTGGGCCCCGGGGCCCCACTTTTTCCTATCCTGGACTGGGGTTTTCTGGGGGAGGTGTTTTGGGTTTGGGGGCCCCAAATGTCGGGGGGGGTTGTTTGGTGGCACCTCGCCCGGGGCTTCCCTGCTCTTGCGCAAACCTTCGGAGTCTTGCCCCGGGCTGCCGCCCGAATATCTGGGTTGCCAAAAGTGTTCTCTGAGGGAAAATCCGGAAAAGTTTGCCTCCCCATCGCCATACGATTGCCCCACGATTATTGCCGGGGTACCAGTCCTCCCCGGGGCCCAGTCTACCCACTGTCGGTGGGGGCCCGGACCCCGCCATGTCGAGGCATCCAGGAGAATTCGGAAGGGTTTATCCGAAATTTTCGTTTTTCCCGCTGGCGCGGGGGGTTTTTTTTTCGTGAAGAAGAAAGGCGGTTCCTTGCACCCTGCCTAGGCTTCCGGGGGGTTGAACAAGGGTCCGGTAAAAAAACGCTACCCATTGCCCCGGGCACAGAAAATTTTAAACGCCCGCAGGGCGCCAGATTTTTTTCTTTAAATTGGATCTGAGGGGGGGGTTTCGCTTTGGGCCGAATTGCAAGGGGGGATGAATGGGACGGCCTTCAATTTCCAGGGGTAGGCATTTGAGTAATGGTGATTGGGCCCCTTTGGACTGTTTCAATTTCTCCCCCGTTTTTTCGGAAATCGTGTTTAAGTCCCTTTAGGGGGCCTCCTTCCCCACCCGCGTGGGGGGTCCCCCTTGATGAAATCCTGGTGTTCTCTCTGCCCCGAGGGCCCACCCCAGCCATGGTTTATCAAGTACTGAAATGTCTCCGGGGGAACCCCTGTATGCCAAAACTAGGGAAGTGCCTCTTCCATAAGGAAAAAGCCTCCGTTTTGGGGTACGTAAACTTGACCAAGGGCCCACGGTTGGGCCCAAACAAAACTGTTCCCGCCGTGTTTCAAATGGCCCCGCCCCGTTTGGGTGCGGGTATTCCCGCGATTCTTGGGCTTCTGCAAATTTCTATTGCCCCGTTCATCCCCACTTTATACGGGGGGGTGGGGGGGGGCCCGTTTGTAAACCCCCCCCCAAAGAAACAAGCCCCAAAACCGGGAGCTGGCCGGTCGAGGCCGAGGGGCATTTTCGGAAAATCAAGTCCGCCTTCTCTACCCGGGCCCCTATCCTTGCACGTCCCGGGTTCCGCGAAACCTTACACTGGGGGGTGGAGCCCTTTTGTGGGGCCAGAGCAGTTCCCTTTCGCAAAAAAAAAAGGGGCCCCCGGGTTTAAAACTTTAACGTGCGGCCCTTTTTCTCCCCAAAAGTTCTCTCGGACCAAAAGGAAATTTAAAGATTGGCGACCGGGAGCTACTAGCCATAAAAATTGGTTTGGAAAGGGTGGGTTATCTTTCTGGAGGGCCCCGTTTTCCCATCCGTATCTTTTCTTTGGGCCCAAGAACCTAAATTTCTGGGAGAGGCTCGTGACTTAAACCCACTTTTGGTTTGCTTTCCCCTCTGGTTCGATTTTCAGGGTCAATTCAGGCCAGCTGAGAAGAATATGAGAGCTGATGCCCTCTCCCCTGCCTCCGAAGTGGTGGGTGAAGATATTCTCCCGAAACACATAATTTTCCAGAACGTCTCATCCGGCCCGCCGTGGACCTTTCCCGGGGGTTCCCCCCTGGAAGGACTTATGTGGTTTCCCGCTTCGCCCAAAACTTTTCTTAAAAAGGGGGCATTGCTCATTTGGGGGTGGTCAACCCCGGGGACCCGAAAAACCTTCTACCTGTTTATCCCGGTTTCTATTGGTGGCCAGAGCTTTAAAAGGGTGTTTAAAGGGAAATTGTTTCGTTTGTGAATCCTGTTTCCCCCAACAAGCGCCACGTCACAAGCCGGGGGCCCACTTCAGCCCCTTCCCTTTCCCCCAACCCTGGGCCAACTTTTTGGTTTGGGCTTCATAACTGGGCCTCCCCCGTCGTTTTGGAAACCAAATTTTTGGGGTGATTACGGATGCTTTTCCAAAATGGGCATTTTGTCCCGTTGCCAGGGCCCGCCATTGCCTCCCGCCTGGCCCGAAACCCATTCTTCCTCCTTTTGTTTCGTCTGCATGGTCTCCCTCAGCAAATTGTCTCGGGGCCGGGGGTCCCAAATTTTTTCTCCCGGGTTTTTGGGGAGCCCTGTGCAACCAATTCGGTGAAACTGCTTTCTTCCGCCTACCCCCCGCAACGAAACGGGGCCGGTGGAGAGGGTAAAACCAAATCTTGGGAAGTTTTCCTTCGCCATTTCGTCTCGGCCGTTTAAAAACGATTGGTCCAATTTTTCTTTCCATGGGCGGAGTTTCTTATGACTTCCCCTTTAGTCCCAAATCCCCGGGGGTCTCCCCCCTTTAATGTGTATGGGCCCGCATCCCCCCCTCCTCCCTCTGGCAAAACCCCCTTGAGGTCCCCGGCGGGGACGCCCCTGGTTCAAGACATGAAGGCCCTTGGTCCCAAAAAGTCAGTCGCTGCTTTCCCCGCTTTTCCCAGGGGCATGAAAAACTCAAACGGAAAAAAAGAAAATTCCCCCCTCCCGGGTTTTTTCCCCGGGTGACGGTTTTGGCTTGGCTAGATATGGTTCCCCCCTAAAGTGCCTTCTCATAAACGGGGGCCCCCTTTCCCGGGAATCTTTTAGGGGCATCCCGCCGCATTTAAAACCCCGGGGTAAATAAAAACTCCCGGGTCCCCCCTTCTTTTGAGGGAAACCCCAAATCGTTTCATGTCTCCTTACTGAAACCCCCAGTACTTTAAAGTTTGTCCAGAAAGGGCCCTTCCCCCCTCCGTCTGTGGCTGATGCGGCCCCAAAGTCTTCGAGGTCAAAGAAATTTGGGCATGAGGAAAAAAAAGGGAAAAACGTTTCTTCCCGGTGGGGGTGGGAAAGGGGGTTTGGCCCCCAAGAAAGGTTTTTGGGAGCCGGGGGAGAATATCCTAAAAGCAAAACCCCATCCCGAGATTTCTTCATTCCAGTAAGGAAGGGGGGCCCCGGGGGGGTTTTTGTCACGGGCGCCCCCGCGCCAAGGGCCCGGGTCGCGGGCGTCCCTGCCCCTGCTCCCGCCCGGAAACCCCGTCCCGAAAATCGGTTTTGGGGGCCGGCCCCCTGTCTGGGCCCCCCCCGGCGTTCCCCTTTTTTTGGCCACGCTCCTGCTCTTTTCTGTCCCCCGTTCTCCGGGCCAAAGCGGCCGGCAGTTTGAAATTTTAAAGGGGGGAGGGGGCGCCGGGGAATTGGTCATTGCCAGGCACTGCTTTCCCATTTAGTCCGGCCCCTTCCCGCCGGCCTTCGCTGGATCCTTTTTGTTTATCCCCTTTTTTTTGAAAGCTTCCCAAAGGGGTTCCCGTTTTTTGCCATACCTGATACCGGCCCTGCTTTCGTCTAACCCTCTTGAAACCCTTTCGCCTGCCCTTTACCCCCCTGCCCGGTCACCATCTTTCGAACCTTGCCCTGTCCTGACCTCCTGCCCCCTTTGGGGGTACGAGGCCCGCCTGCCCCATACTGGCCTGTTACCCTTGGCCCCACCGCGGGAAGCCCCCCCCAGTGGTAGTGCCTGGTGGACTCCCCCCTGACGGGGAGCCAAGACCCCCCTTTTTTCCCCCTTTTGGGCGAGCCATGTGACTTCAGGGCCCCCACCTTACAATTTTTCCCCTTTTCCCGGGTTTTGGGTTACGCCTTCCGGCCCCTGTTTTTTGGGGGGCAGTTCCCCGGGTTAAACCACCCTTTTCCCCTGGCCAAATTAAAACTTCCCTTTAACCCATTCATGGTTTGTTTCCCCCTGGGGGGGTTTCCCGCCTTTCCATGGGTTCATTTTGTTCCCCGGTTCCAGTCCAGCTTCCCCCCCCTAAACCCAAATTCCTTTCCCTTTGAGGGGTAAAACCTTAGAGTGCACATGCACCCACCCGACCTTTTTTGGGGGGTTGTACCATCCAGTTTTCAAGAGCCATTTGTGTATATATGTGCTGCTTCCCAATTCCTTAGTGCCATATTGTTGATGTGTCATTGGTCTCTGGTTCTGACCTTCAGCATGTCTCTGTCCTGTTTGCAATGAAACTCTGCCTGTTCTGTCTCAGCTTGTGATCTGTCTATGCTTGTTCCCTGCTTCATCTGACCTTTCACTTGTGTCTTGAGGCTGAAGACCAATGGCTCCTTGGACTCCACTCCTTGGTGAGGCCTTAGGTCAAACTTGTGGCTGACACAGAAGATCAACTTTTGCTTGTGATGTAATGGATCACAAACACCCCAAGAAATAATATAATTTCCAACAAATGTGAAGCTGCTGTGTCAAAATTATTTATTACTATGTACTAGATAGCTAAAAACAAAAAAAAAGGACAGTATGTTCAGTGTATGAAATGGGGTGAACCAGAAATGATCCAACCTCGATGAAGCTATAAGGGCAATACATGAGTGAATCTTGTGAGTTCCTCTCCATCTCTTTTCCAAAAGAAGGTATTTTGTTTAGGGTTACTAGTGGCAGATTGCAATTTGTATTGCACCTTTGATCAATTGTGAAGTGTTTCGTGGATGTCTGTATCTGCAGGCATCATTGCCAATACTGGCACCTGTTTGTGGATGGTCATCTCATCTTGTGTAGGTCAAGGTTTTTCTGGAAGGTTTTTGTCAACATTTGTCCATTCTATGCAAGGTCCTAGACAGTCTATGGGTTACGTTATAGAGGGGAGTTAATCTCTTTCTAGGTATGGACCATCTGTAGATCACCCTTTGAAATTTCAGAGAAAATAGCCCTCCAACTGTATGGTGAACCAGCAATATTCAGCATTTATTAATTCGATTTTGGTGGAATTGTGCTTGGTATAACAGTTAAGGTGGGTTTCTTCGGTCAACCGTATATACTTTTGGATAAGACTGTGCAGATGAAGGCATAAACCAGTCAATATCAATAGTTTGACTTTATTTAAAAGTGACCTTATCAAAGTTTGTTGGAACCTCGGGCTTTAATACATCAACAGTGGTAGAAACAGATGGTATCAGAAGTAGGCAAGTTGAATGCCAAGCTTCTATCACGGACCTTGTACATTGGAATCTCTGACAGATATTTTTGAGCCTTATAAAATTTCTATGATTAGATTATTTATGTTTATTTGAGGGGCCCAAGGTGCAGAGAAGAAAATTATTGCAAAATCTCAGGTTCCTGTAGTAGAAGAATACTTCTCCAATGGAAGCTTCAGTAATGTAACTGTTCAAATGTGACTGTGTTTTTTCTGTTTCTGATGAATACAGTCTCTACTTTTAAAGCACAAAAAGTACAAAAAGTAAGATATCAGCCTCAGCTTCCATCTCGAGTACATAAGGTAGAAGGACTAAAGAACCATGCGAGGTGCCATCTTTTTCTTGTTGTTTCTTGAAAGATGAAGTAACATGATTATAAAGGCAGGTTCTGATGGAGTCCCTTCAGAACCTCATTCACTTTTGTCATTCACCCATCCATGAACAGGTATTTTTATTGTATAATTTCCTCTTTTCAGTTTAGCATGGCTTGTTCCAGATGATCTTAACCTAGGGTCCTTGGGAATATACCTGTCATGTTCATGCCCATCAGACCTCCAGGTTTGGGCTCTAGTCTCTGGCCATGGCCGTTGCGACGTATACCATGGTTTATGACGTAATGCTTTGTATTTATCTTACTGTGTGAATTTGGTTTTACTTCTCTACTTGCTTAATTAATTCGTAGCCAACGCCCGTGGCCAGGAATACTCTAGCACTCTTTTAGTTAATCTGTTCATTGCTGATTGATGGTTTTGTAACCTAATCTGGTTTTGTGTTTGTTCCACCTATCTTCCTCTCTTCTATTTTTCCTGGATCCCTATTTAAGGATTCCTTTGCCTCTCAGCTTTGCCTGCTCTACTGGTCTTCTTGTTGCCTGTTGCTAGCCTTTTTCCTTGCCATTACTGTTACCTGACTTTTGGCTTTGCTTCTGACTTCTCTTCTGCCTCCCGTATTTGTACTACATCTCCCGGCTGTTACCTATCTGGCTGGGCTTACGTTTATTCTTCTGTCTTCCGATTCTGTACCCTGTCTCCTGACAGTTACCGACTTTGCTAATATAGCTCTTAGTCTTCAGGTTGGGGCTGACCTTTTACAGAGTCGGGTTTCCCAAAAGGCAGGCATAGCGGTTCGGACCATTGTCAGGGCCTCGCTCTGTCTGTGTCTGCTTGTGTGCCCCTGACCGGTCCCTGACAATACTGTATGTTGGTGGAATTGAACTTGGTATCTTAGGAAAGATGTCCTGTTTCATAGGTCAACATTAGATATTTTCAAGTGATACTGCATTCAAGACTCCATGGAGGCATAAACCAGTAATTATCAATACTTAGAATTTCTTTAAAGAACATCTTATCAGAGTTGTGAGGCGGTATAGCCTATAAGACCTCGTTAGTATCGGAAACAGATGGTATTAGAAATAGGTGAGTTGGATGGCAAGTTTTAATCTGACCCTCAGATCCTTGGGTCTTGTACATTGGAATCCCCGACATATGTTTTACAGTCTCCTACGATTCCTTTGATCAGATGATTTATGTTTGGTTGAGGATCCCAAGTTACAGAAAAGTTTATCACCTGATTTTAAATCCTTATAATAGAAGAATACTGATTGGTGTCTCCAAGGGAGGCTTCAATGATGTAACTGTTCAAAAGTAACTCTGTCTTTTCTGTTTCTGATAATTACAGTCTCTACTTTTAAGCTATGTTCACACGGCTTAAAATGGGCCGTATTTCGGTCCGTAATTACGCGCCGAAGTGCGCAAATTATGGGCCGAAAACGGCCCATTCATTATGGTAATTCACAGTTCTCATAGAGAACTATGGATTACGTCTCCTCTCCCCGCCCGGCGAAGCCGCCGGGTGGGGAGATAATTGACATGTGAATTACTAGCGGCGTATACGCGCCGCTGGCAATTCAAGTCTATGAGCCGGCAAAGTGCCGGCCCCCTGCTCAGTCCCCCGCTCCCTCCCCGCCCCCGGTCACACGGCGTAATTGCGGGGCGTAATTACGCCCTGCAAATACACCGTGTGAACATAGCCTTATAGTACAAAAAAGTAAGATATCAGGCTCAGTTTTGTCCTTGAGTATATAAGGTAGGAGGACTGAAGATACTACATAAGGTGTGATCTTTCTGTTTTTGTTCCTCGTCTTCTAGAAAGATGAGATGATGTGATTGTAAAGTCTACATTGCTTATTGATTGGCAACAGCAGCAAGAGTCCCATCAGAACTTCATTCACTATTGTCATTCACCCATCCACGAACATGTATTTGTCTTCTATAATATCCTCTTTGCAGTTTTCTATGGTTTGGTCCAGGGGGATCCTAAATTAAAACCTTTAGGAATTTACTGTATGTTGGTGGATTTATACTTCGTATCTTAGGTAAGATGTCATGTACTTTAGATCAAAGGTATATAATTTTTGATGAGATTGCATCTGAGACTCAACTGAAGGCATAAACCAGTCATCAATACTTAGAATTTCTTTAAAAAACATCTTATCAGAGTTGTGAGGAGGTATAGGCTATAAGACCTCGTTAGTATCGGAAACAGATGGTATTGAAATGGGTGAGGGATGCCAAGTTTTAAAAGCCCCCAAAGTCTTGGGTCTTGCTTGGGAAATCCCCAACATTTTTTTCAGTCTCCTGATTTTTTGCAGATGATTTATTTTTTTGGGAGGATCCAAGTTACAGAAAAGTTTATCACCCGAATTTAAAATCCTTTTAATGGGGAAAATACGATTGGTGTCCCCAAAGGGGAGGCTTCAATGATGTAATGTTCAAATGTAACTCTGCTTTCCTGTTTTGAAAATTAGGTTTTTATACTTTAAAAGAAAAAAAAAGTAAGTTAGGTCTTTTGTCCTTGGTTAAAAAGGGGGAGGAGGGAAGATATAAAAAGGGTGTGATTTTCCCTGTTTTTTTTCCTTATTTCTAGAAAGATGAGATGATGATTGAAAGGCTGGGTTCAAGGGCTTTTTGCAGGGTTAATTCGCCCGAAATTATCCCGGGGGCCGGGGGGGGGGGGGGGATGGGGGGCCAGCACCTGCGGCCCCATAGCTTTTCTTCCCAGCGGCGCTTTACGCCGGGAAATTCCAGTCATTATTCCCCGCCCGGCGGATTCGCGAGCAAGAGGAGACGAAAAACCATAGTTTTCTATGAGAATGGGTTTACCGAAAGACTGGGAGTTTTCACCCGAAATTGCAAACCCCGGCGCGAAATTAGGACTGAAATGTCATTTTTTAAGCCGTGTGAACATCCAAAAGGCTACTTGCTTTTGATTGGAACCGGCAGAAGGTCTCACAAATTCATTCATATTGCCCTTCACCCTCCACGCATGTTTGTCTTCTTTAAATCCTCTTTCATTTTCTATGGTTTGGTCTGGGGGGACCCAAAAATTAGAATTTTTTGGGAATTTACGTATGTTGGTGGATTTGTTCTTCGTATCTTAGGTAAGATGTCATGACTTTAGTAAAAGGATATAATTTTGGGATGGATTGATCTAGACTCAACTGAAGGCATAAACCTTTTCTTATCAATACTTAAATTTTCTTTAAAGAACATCTTTCAGAGTTGTGGGGGGTATAGCCTAAAAGACCTCTTAGTATGGGGAAAAATGGTATTAGAATAGATATTTGGGGGGCAAGTTTTAATCGACCCTAGCCCTTTGGGGTTTTGTAATTGGAATCCAACTATGTTTTTCAGTCTCCTCGATTTCTTGGATAAATGATTTTTTGGTTGGGATCCAAGTTACAAAAAAAGTTTATCACCCAATTTTAAATCCTTTTAAAAAGGGGAATACTGTTGGGTGTTCCAAGGGAGGTTTTAATTTTATAACTGTTAAAAATTAAATCTTTTGAAAAAAAAAAGTAAGATACGGGCTCATTTTTTGTTTTTTAGTATTTAATGGGGACTGAAGAACTACATAAGCTGTGTCTTTCTGTTTTGTTCTTGTCTTCTGAAGGAGATGATGTGATTTAAGGTACAGTGCTATAAAGGGAAACGAAAAAACCTCAGAACTTCATTCATATTGTCTTCACCCATCCACAAACAGTTTTTGTCTTCTATAAATCTCTTTGCAGTTTTCTGGTTTGGCCCCAGGGGGTCCAAAATTTAAAAACCCTTTGGAATTTACTGTTTTTGGGTGGATTTAACTTGTATCTTAGGTAAGATGTCTGTCCCTTTAAATCAAAGGTATAAAAATTTGGGATGAGTTTGCACCGATCAACTGAAGGCATAAACCCAGTCTTATCAATCTTTCCCTTTTTAAAAGGACATCTTATGAGAATCTGCAGGGGGTGGGTTTTTAAACAATCATCCCTGTAGAAACAGTGGGGAAGTCCGAGCCAAGCTTTAATATAAACCTGGGCCCTTGAGTCTTGTACTTGGGAAATTTCCTGGGTTTTTTTCAGCCCTAGATTCCTTTGCTCAGATGATTTATGTTTGGTTGAGGAACTCAAGTTACAGAGAAGAAAATTATCGACAGATTTTAAATCCCTAAAATGAACCTTGACATATCTTCTTTTGCTAGCAACAAATTATTTTCATGGAATTTGTTTCAGCAATCTGGTATGCTTCTCTAAATGCTATGTTTTTTTCCTATCAACATATGTAGTTTCCCTTTTGCTTTCATTCATTTACGTTTTTCTTTTTAATAATTCCCTCCCTCAGTAAAATTTATAAAATATCCTTTAAAAAAGGGTATGTATAAATCATTGCCACCCCTATTTGTTGTCCATTGAAAAGATACCTTGAGAAGATCCAATTATGTCACTTCCTTTTTGCAATTTATCTTAAAAGCTCCGGATGGAGGGGTTAGATCCTGTTTTGTAGTATCACGTGTCAAAGAAGAAGGGGAACCCGGATAGGCCCCCCCAGTGGGATTCTGGGGATCCGCCAAGAGTATTGATTCTTGGGGCCCACCCAGATACTGTACATACTGAGCATGCCTCTTGCACTCTGTCTCTAGCTTTCTGATTCTTATGTTTCCTGACTTTTTTCATAAAAATTACCCCCCGGGCTATCCCCCCACGGGATTAATCGCCCCCCCATGGGCCAGTTTTAGCCGAAAAAAAGGAAAGGAATATTTATTGGCTTCTTTAAGGAAGGGCCCTGACTAATGTTTATTTTTAACTTTACAATTTATCCTGTGCTATTTGGGTTACTGTTGCCATGTACACACCCCAGCACGTGAGGGGGGCCCCTGTAATGGGTAGATTTTTCCCACTTGCGCTCACCCCCTCAATCAGGTAGCGAATCAAGCATAAATCGCACACAAGAAGTTCCAGCACCCCAAAGTTTTTCCGCTGCCACCACCTTCTTTAATAATAAAAATGGAATCAGCCGGAAGGAATTGATCTTAACAGATATTCTAAAAACACATAAAAATGCTTACGGGTCACCTCATGCTCTCCAGCAGTTTACAAAAGAAAAACACTCCTTCAAGGAAATGGATCCGTGCAGTGACAAGAACTAATCTTATTACTTGTAACTTTAATAAGAGTATTAGGTACAGTGCTTACATAAACAAAATACAATAACAATGACTATGACATACGCATCAATACAGTTATAAAATAAAAAGGAGAAAATTAGAAAGAATTCACACTTACAATGTTTCAGCTTTCAGATCCAAGTGGTATTGGTAAAGGAAAATGGAACACAGCTCAATCAGAAATTGAACCCAGGCTTATGAACCACAGATTTTGGTCTGGCCCCTGTGTTTTATAGGCCCAAAACTCTGTCCAGGTTTCTCCTCCTCTGTCATATTTGGCTACTCTTTTACTGGCTGAAAATATAATGAGGTGGGTGGACTCTTGTTGTCTTATAAGGGTTGTTGCTTACTATCCACACTAGATGGCAATCACGGACTGCGCTTCTGCTGTGGACTGATCAATGACCACTGCACGGCTGTGTTTATTGTTGGGGGGGGGGGGTTTCAAAGGTGACATCTGTCTTACTTTTCGGGAAATGGGGATTGTATATGTTACGAGTCGTAAATTGTCGTTAATTTAGGGCTTATCAGATATGCACTGGATTGTAACCACACGGGGTAATATACTTGTTCAAAATGACTTTCTGTTAAGTTTCACAATCACAGGCTACACATTCCATTCCCACAGGGGTGGTGGTATTCTGGGCTACAGGGGTTGGAGGCTAACACTCTAAGACATGGTTTAATGACAATCCAGAATACATTTAATTTTCAGTGTACTACATTACACTGTCCATCAGAGCTTCCCTTGAGGAAGCCAATCACTGTGTTGTTCTCCTCTGAAGCTGTGATACAGCTTACAATGACCAGACACACATTTTACTTATGACATATACCTCCAATGGAAGAAATACATGCAATGTGAATATAACAGATGATTCTAGTTCCCCTTGCAGGGGTTGAGGGTGAAACCCAGGGGCTCCTTGCACATGGCAGGGCCTCACTCTAGGCTGACGCAGAGGATCTACTTCTGCTCATGACAGTCATGTTGGATAATAAGATAGCAAGGACATGAGTCATAAAATTAGTTTTAGTCATGTACTGAGTTTTAGGCTCAGAACATGAACCTATAACAGAAAAAGTCTTAAGTTTATATGTGAACTTAAACATTATTATTTACTTTTCAACACTAAAACTCTATTCAAACTTAAAGGGGTCGTCTCACTGCATTGATTCATCTTACCTCAGTCCTGTTTTCTTTGTTTCACTATGAATTATGGGGTGTGTTTTCTGGCTTCTACTAGGCTGCAGTAAAAGCCAGGTCTGTAGCTATAGCGACCAGTGCTGGCAGCCTATCAGGAGAGATTGAACAGGTCTATAGCTATAGCAACCAGCGCTGACAGCCTACCAGGAGAGATTGAACAGGTCTGTGGCTATAGTACCCAGTGCTTGCAGCTTATCAAGAGAGATTGAAAAGGTTTGTAACTATAGCAACCAGTGCTGGAAGCCTATCAGGAGAGATTGAACAGGTCTGTAGCTATAACAATCAGTGCTGGCAGCCTAAACAGGGAAGGGTTGAATAGGTCTTTTAGCTATAGCAACCAGTGATGGCAGCCTAACAGGAGAGATTGAACAGTTCTGTAGCTATAGAAACCAGTGCTGGCAGCCTATCAGGAGAGGGAGAACAGGTCTGTAGCTATAGCAACCAGTGCTGGTAGCTTATCAGAAGAGGGAGAACAGGTCTGTAGCTATAGCAACCAGTGCTGGCAGCCTATCAGGAGAGATTTAACAGATCTGTAGCTATAACAACCAGTGCTATCAGGAGAGGGAGAACAGGTCTGTAGCTATAGCAACCAGTGCTGGCAGCCTATCAGGAGAGAT
Source organism: Phyllomedusa bahiana (assembly GCA_025379985.1). Classification (NCBI taxonomy): domain Eukaryota; kingdom Metazoa; phylum Chordata; class Amphibia; order Anura; family Hylidae; genus Phyllomedusa; species Phyllomedusa bahiana. The sequence continues at coordinate 24,167 of JAODAL010021132.1, read as the reverse complement.
TTAACAGATCTGTAGCTATAACAACCAGTGCGATCAGGAGAGGGAGACCAGGTCTGTAGCTATAGCAACCAGTGCTGGCAGCCTATCAGGAGAGATTTAACAGGTCTGTAGCTATCACAACCAATGCTGGCAGCCTATCAGGAGAGATTGAACAGGTCTGAAGCTATAGCAACCAGCACTGGCAGCCTATCAGGAGAGGGAGAATAGGTCTGTAGCTATAGTAACCAGTGCTGGAAGCCTATCATGATAGATCAAACAGGTCTGTAGCTATAGTGACCTGAGGAGCTGATGCAGTCCATACAAGAGGGGAGATCTAGGAATAGGTAGGACACTGTTAATGGGCGTATATTGCAAAGTGACTTGTTTTTGCAAGATCTTTAACATAAAAAGCAGCAATCCCTGTAGTGAGACGACCCCTTTAAGTTTTGCTAGTCGGGATTCCAGATCAGTAGTCATTACCTACATGGATAATGTGGAGCAAACCCTATTCACAATAGAAAGACTTGATGCTTTGAGATTGGCTTACACAGTAATAAACCCTCAGCTGTGGGATGTATGGGAGTACTTTTACAGCATTGGTTTTCAGCCTCCGGCTACAAACAGCCCTATTTTTTCCCTGCTTACAATTACTTTTTAGATATTTTTCCACCATATTTTAAAATATTACCTGATATAGACATACGTAGTAACAAATTAAATAATACACCAGATAGATGGATGTATTTTTATTTCTAATGCTAATAACCGGTGAAGTAAATCTGTAGCTTCTTGGGTCCCGAGGCCGTGACTGTTGTCACTTTCAGGCATCAAAAACGTCTCTCATTTCTTGCATGTCGAAAATGAAAGTTCTCGACAGCTCCTCGCTTGTGGGATGCATTAGGATTCGGGTTTTCGAAGCCACCCACCAAGTTTTTCTGCTCCTGCTGCCTTGACAGCTGAAGATAAAAGTCTGCTTGACTTCGCTCATCTGTAGGACTGGTTGGCCACCTCAGAAATCAGACTATGGAGTCGAAGGAAGTATTTGTCATGAAGCTTGATAGGAGTAGGGGACAGAGAATCACATGCTGCTTGGGATATTTTGTAATACATCATTTGATTGAAATTTAATGCATTCGTTCAATATTTAAAACACGTCAATCCTTCTATGTTTTGTTTACAACGTCAAATGTGTTACTAAAAAGTGAAAACCTGTTTGTATTTTAATAAATATATCAATTTCTTGATACAAAACAACAAGATCACGGTTTATCCCAAAAAAAAAACATTAAAGGGGTTGTCTCGCTACAAAGATCAGCTTTCAACATGTAGGGAACACTAAATGAAGACGTTTTCCAAATATATTGCTTTGTTCATCTTTTTTTGTTAAGGAGCTACAAGTGATTTTATCACCTTCTGTGCTCTCTCTGGTTTCCCAAGTGACCGACCTGTGTACTCCTTATCCCTTGCTGTTTGTTCTATCTGATAGCAGGGAGTGACGTTATCACACAGGTGGTAGCCAGCAGTGAGAGCTTGTGTGTTATGTGATGTTTGAGACAAAAGACTAATTACTCTACTGTTTACATTGGCTCAGAAGCTTCTTTGGACCTCAGAGAAGCTAATCTAGACTGATAAACAGAGAGGTCTGAATACAAGGAGCTCATATGCTAATTACAGACAGCTTGACCAGGAAGTGACAGAGCCAAGCAGCATTATTTCATTTATGCATCCTATGAAACTTTGAGATGAAACAACCCCTTTAATTTATAACTCACCGATTACCCATACAAAAGTCTTTATGTGAGTAAATCCCTACTACAATGTATTTTAACCTATTGCACTAACAAGATAGTTCTTAATTTAGTAAAATACCAATACACTAAATTAAAAGTAATGGCGACAGATTAGCAGGAATTAAAATTACTTGACGAAGTTGTTATACCCTGTTTCCCTGAAAATAAGACAGTGTCTTATATTAATTTTTGCTCCTAAAGACGAGCTAAGACTTATTTTCAGGGGATGTCTTCTTTTTCCATGAACAAGAATTCACATTTATTGTTGAACAAAACATCAACATGTATTAATATCCTGTAGTGATTTCATCACAAACATCAGCAGAAGCAGCCAAACTCTGAATTGCGTAAAAAAAATGGCACTAGGCCTTATTTTCGGGGGATGTCTTACTTTCGGGGGAAACAGGGGTAGTGTCAAAGCCATAACTACACCAATGCATTTGGTTAACATAAAAAGTATCTGAAGAGAAAAGAGCACAGTGATGAGTCCTGAAGGGGTTATCCAGAGTAATTTTTTCTTTTCTAAATTAAAAAAGGTCACAATATGTTAAAAAAAAAAAATCACTCCTCTTCGTGATGTCTTCACCGCCACCAGACTGACAGCCGCTATGTTGTAGCTGATCATCTAGCTTCCTTAACAGGCTCTACTACTATATCTTAAAACGGACAACACAATGGCTAAGGAGCTAGTCCTATGATGGGCTTAGAAGACGTGTTTAACCTGCACATCGAGGTTCAGGATCGGGATAGGAAACATCCATTCTCAGCAGGGAGTAGTGACCGTTCAGAATGCGTAAGACGGTCGAGAGTGTCACTGTTATAAGGGGGGGAACCCTGTCTATCATAACAGAAGGTGGGGTGATTTATTAGATATTTTACACTGGGCCCCAATGCAAAAAGTGAAATTGGGCTCCCGAGCTATTATGTTTTATTTATTATACTGGTGTCTTTCTTTCTAGCAGAAGGAGGGCTTTTGGGCCCACTCAGGCTCCAGTAACCGGTAGTGACTGCTACCTCTGCAACCCCTATAGCTATGCCCCTGGTCTCATAGGTTATTGTGTCCTTAATGATACTAGCTAGTTACAGACATGCTGTTTCTAGCGGTGTGTTCTTTATTCTATAAGATGCAAGGGTTTCAGATCATACAATACTCAAATCTCACAGTTTGCAGCCTGAACTGCCAAAGATGAGTCTGATTTATTCATAAGCGGATTTCCCCGAAACCCCCACCCACCTCTGCTAGCCCTTCCCACCTGCCATTGACCAGTTTATTGACCAATTTCAACCTATTCACCTATCTGAATCCAGTCTAATTGCAAATTTAAGATCAGGAATGAAATTTTCATTTAAAGTAGATTGGTTCTTGCCTTATGGGTTCCAAAGTCTTCATCTAAAGTGGAAACACAGCTTGAATATGTGCTTTACACCTCCTTTTATCCACCTCCTTCCCAACTTTGGTTGAGCTTAAAGAGGTTTTACTACGATCTCATCTCATACTTCCTGTATCCAGCGTTTCAACTCTGTGTGCTCAGAAGGGGGCGTGTGTGATTTGTTTGAATTGCAGATCCTGTGACCCAGCAGGATGACATCACCAGGCCTTTCCTCTCTCTAGTGAAAGAAAGGTCTGTTTATGTAAAGCATTGTGAGTAGCTGAGAGGTAAAGCTTTTGCCTCCAGGCACAAGGTTCCTAGGTTCAGATCCCTGCAGGAACCAAACCTGTCTTTATTTTTTCGCTTTATCAAGCACAGAGGTATCTTTTTTTAATTTATTTGCACTGTTTGACTAATTACTAAGGAATACAGAGGACGGGAGTAGAGTGACAGCACCTGGGGTTTGAACACTCCGTAGCTGCCTGAGAGGAGAGGTGATGTCTGAGCATGTGCGACCAGGACTGAGGAGCTCGCAACCCTGGTTGTATCCCTGGAGACGAGCTGTAAACAGTGGATAACTGAAGGAGCAGCTAAGAAAAAAAAAAATGGTCCAGAACTTTTAATAATAATGAATGGTCACTTTTACTAAGTGGCAAAACCTCTTTAATAGATATTTGTCTTTTTCTAACCATGCAAACTATATATCCTATGTGAAAAGTTCCCTTTAACTAAAAGCAATTTTGTATTAGTTACTGTCCTGGGACAATTTATTTGCCAATTTCCCATTATTATTGTTCTTGCAGGAGACATGGTGCAGAGTTCTGGCATCGGATACTGTTCTGATGATACTGGCTTTCCACACTTTTATACTGGGCTGACAGTGATATGGATAGAACAGTGGAAAAGCCCTCGCAAGTCATGTGAGCCTCATAGGCAATGTTCTCATATGGTATTTCCTGAAAATGGAAAATAGTTTGTAACATAATAAAAAGAGCAATGTATTGACGACACCACATAGAATAAAGCACCAGATCCATCATCCTCGCTCGGCATAAAGACATCGCATCTCTATTAACTGGATAAACTTGATTTTACAGGCAGAAAGAATTCAGCTGAAACCGAAACATTTCTGCTGTTGCCTGAAGTGAAATCGTCAAATTAAATTTAGTTCCTGACCTATCTGGATAAACAAACCTAAAAGCAAACATGAATATTGTATTCCGAGTTGAAAACAAGGTGACAAAGTGAAGCGTTTATCACGCGCCTATGTTTTATCGGTTAGCTCATTCCGAAAAACGCAGCGAACAAATTAAAGGGAACCTGTCACATAGGTTGTGCCCCCCTTGCTGAGGGCAGCACAAGCTAGTGACAGACCTGCTGTTTCCAACGCTGTGTCCCTAATTCTGTAAGATGCTGCAGTTTTAGAGCATTTAATGGTCAAATCTTATTCATGAGTAGGTGTTAGCCCCGCCCACCGAAGTCTAGCCCCGCCCACCTGGCAGTTATTCACATGTTTCTACATATTCAAAGTAATAGGTTTATTAGTTGTGAGGTGGGCGTGGCTAGCCTCAGATGGGCGGAGTTTGAAAAAAACTGACTCTGAATGACTCTTCGAATGACTCTTCTGGCTAAAAACTGCAGATTTGAGCATTAAATACATGAAAACTGCTGCATCTTACAGAATAAGGGACACAGCGCTGGAAACAGCAGGTCTAACACTAGCTTGTGCTGTCCTCAGCAAGCGGAGAATAGCCTATGTGACAGGTTCCCTTTAAAGTCAATTCATACTGGAGAATTTCGTTTTCCGATTGTTTTTGCCCTGCGGCTTTTGTGCTGAAAAATCCCTCCCGTGGTTGAGACTTATGTTTCCAAATGGAAATGGACCCGCGGTGTGGAGTTTTTGAATCCATTTCTGGGGTGGATGAGGACAGATCTGTTACCTTCTTCCATCTTTGAGTTCAATAGAGGAGGAAAAAATTTCAGTAAATTGATGATAAAATGTGTTGCAGATTTGGCTGCAGATTACCTTTAGATTTGGAGCATATTTTGCAACTCCAGATCTTAAAACCATTGATTTATTGTTTATTTCTTATTTGCATGATCCACACCAAACTCATCACCATGAGGCGACAAACGGATTTGCTGATTTCCCATATTTGAGGCATACACTTTCTGCAGCAAATCCAGCACTGTGCAATATGACAAAGCTATATAAATGAATGCAAAAGTTAAGTACATTAAAGGGGTTGTCTCACGACAGAGATTGCGGCTGTTTATTTTTAAGATCTTTCAAAAACAAGTCCATTAACAGTGTTCTGCCGATTTCGATTCCCCTCTGTATGGGTGCTCCTCCTAGCGTATAGCTACAGACCTTTCACTCTATGATAGGTGCCAGCATTTGTCGCTATACTACAGACATGTTGATCTCTCCGATAGGTTGCCAGCAATGGTTGCTATAGCTACAGACCTGTTCAATCTCTCATGATAGGATGCCAGCATTTGTCGCTATAGCTACAGACATGTTAGATCTCTCCCGATAGGTTGCCAGCACTGGTTGCTATAGCTACAGACCTATTAGATCTCTCCTGATAGGCTGCCAGCACTGGTCGCTATAGCTACAGACCTGTTTGATATCTCCTGGTAGGTTGCCAGCGCTGGTCACTAGAGCTACAGACCTGTTTGATCTCTCCGGATAGTCTGCCAGCGCTGGTTGCTAGAGCTACAGTCCTGGTGTCCTCAGCAGCTCATCACTGCAGGCCAGTACAGCCGGTTAACACGCCCCTGAATTCAAAAACTGAAACGATGAAACAGGACTGAGGTAATATGAATCAATGTAGTGAGAGAACCCCTTTAAAAACTGTAATTCAATGCAAAATGTCTATATTTAATCCCTTACTGGTATGTGACGTAAACCTGCAGTTAAGGAGGTATTGAGCAGGGTCACTAGTTGAGTAGGCTACATAAGCGGTGGCTATCAGCTGTTAATTACAGCTGACACCCACTACTATTGATAGGGACCAAAAATGACTCCAAAACCTGCTGATTAACACTTTGGACATGGCGGCCATCGCAGCCGTGGCGTCTCAATTAATATTCCCAAGATCAGCCCCTGCACAATGAGATTGCAGGGTGCCAAGCAATTACCATGGTATATGAAAGCCTAATGAAGGCTTCTATAGCTGCCCTATCTCTTCTCCTATTAGTTCATGTCTACAGCAGCCTACTGTGGGAAGCAATGGGAACGCCATCTTGGTACACCCTTTTGCATTATCTAAAATGCAGATTGGTGGTACAAAAAATTCACACCAAATGGTCAGGTTCCCTATGAGGACTACGAACACTAGTGTAAGTAATCAAATATATAAAAAAAAAAAAAAAACATTAAAAGTTTAAAACACCCCCCTTTTGCCATGTTACAGATATTTATATTTTTTTTTAAGAATGACACATACAATAATTGTTTTCACCATGTTCCAAAAAGTCGGATTTGTTAAAAGACTACATCCTGTCCCATGAACACCTTAGACGAATAAAAAATTCCCAATGCCAAAATTGCTGACATTGGGTCCATTTCAGGTCCCCAAAAAATTGGCACGAAAAAATATGAAAAAGGTACATGTATCCAAATATGTTGCCAATAAAAACTACACTATAGCTACACTACAGCCTGCAAAAAACTAGCCCCGACACAGGTCCATAGATGGAAAAACATAACTGTTATTGGCCACAGAAAATGATGCTGTAGCGGGAAGCAGAAGCGTAATTTGAAGCTCTGGGGCCCTAGTGTAAAAAGTGAAATGGGGCCCCCAGCTCCCATGTGCTGCTTACAATGCTGGTGTCTACTTATGTGGCAGAAGAGCTTTTGGGCCTCCTCAAGCTTTAGGGCCCGGTAGTGACTGCTACCTCTGCACCCCTTACAGCTACAACCCTGGCGGAAAGACACAAGTGTTAAAACATACTAAAAACTCTACCTATTTGGTATCACAGGAATCATACTGACCTGCAGAATACAGATAACACAACATTGATACCAAACAATAAACACCACAGTACGAAAACCCTGCAAAAATGGCTCAATTGCCTTTTTTCACATTCCACCCCACTTAGAATTGTTTTTCCAGTTTCCAATACATTATAATAGTCCAGTAAATTGTAACTGTTGTAAGACATGACAAAAAAAAAAGGCTGTGGTGGGAAGAGGTTAAAGGGGTTGTCTCACTACAGTGATTGCTGCTTTTTATATTAAAGATCTTGCCAAAACAGGTCACTTTGCAATATATGTCCATTAACAGTGTCCTACCTATGCCTATACATCCCATCTTGTATGGACTGCATCAGCTCCTCAGGTCACCATAGCTACAGACCTGTGTGATCTCTCCTGATAGCCTGGCAGCACTGGTTGCTATAGCTACAGACCTGTTCGATCTCTCCCGATAGGTTGCCAGCACTGGTTGCTATAGCTACAGACCTGTGTGATCTCTCCTGATAGGCTGCCTGCGCTGGTTGCTATAGCTACAGACCTATTTGATCTCTCCTGATAGGCTGCCAGCACTGGTCACTATAGCTACAGACCTATTTGATCTCTCCTGATAGGCTGGCAGCGCTGGTTGCTATAGCTACAGAGATCTTCGATCTCTCCTGATAGGCTGCCAGTGCTGCTTACTATAGCTACAGATCTGTTTGATGTCTCCTGATAGGCTGCCAGCGCTGGTTGCTATAGCTACAGAACTGTTCTCTCTCTCCTGATAGGCTTCCAGCACTGGTTGCTATAGCTACAGACCTGTTTGATGTCTCCTGATAGGCTGCCAGCGCTGGTTGCTATAGCTACAGACCTGTTTGATCTCTCCTGATAGGCTTCCAGCACTGGTTGCTATAGCTACATAACTGTTCAATCTCTACTGATAGGCTGCCAGCACTGGTCACTATAGCTACAGACCTGTTCAATCTCTCCTGATAGGCTGCCAGTGCTGGTTGCTATAGCTACAGACCTGTTCGATCTCTCCTGATAGGCTGCCAGTGCTGGTTGCTATAGCTACAGACCTGACTTCTACTGCAGCCTAGTAGAAGCCAGTAAACACGCCCCCTGAAATCAAAATTAAAGCAAGAAAGCAGGACTGAGGTAAGAAGGATCAATGTAGTGAGACAACCCCTTTAATAGTTTGGTTTTTCACTTTATTTCAGTCACATGAGGAAGTGTCCCATTCACATTTTTCAGTATAATCCTATGAAGACAAAGACAGGTAAAGCTGGATATTATTAGAATGACCTATATTGAGAAGAATACAAAAAAACCCCAAAGTTTTTCAATACTTTTGGTGCCAGAGGGGATGGCAAGGTAAAGCAGAGCCATGGCCTCGGGCTGCAGAGGTGTTAGCTGGCGCAGTTTTAGTTCTTAAGCAATGCGGTTTCCTCTGTAGATAGCAAGATGAGGGATTGAATGGAAATTGAGTCCCCTTCCTCTTATCTCCTTGCTTCATGTTTGCTCACAGGAGACTGGCACAGCATCCTGGATGAATTTGAATTGCTAGAAGGTAAAAAAAAAAAAACAGAAGCGTTCTGATCATTTGGAAAGTATCATCTTCTGGCACCGCATGTTAAAGGTGATAATAGAGTAAGGTTAGAAGGAGGATATGGCTTTGTTGTCTTGTATATCGGGCATGCAGATAGTGCCGAGACGGAAATTAAACATGTTACCCTGTAATCTTTAGGCTGAAGGGTGAAGTGTTCAGTAAGACGTCATACTGTGCTCTGAATCCCATGTCCTATGTGTGCGAAAAATGATGTCCCCCTTAGCTTTTACCAAAAATTGATATATTTTTTGTTAAAATCTGAATTATTTCCAATTTTTAAAGGGAATCTGTCACCAATATTCTTTCTTACTAAGAAAGGGTTTCCCCTGCTCTGTCGGGTGATCTTGACTCCCGGTGACCCGACAGAGCCCGGGGTACGGCTGCACAGTCAGCCCAGCCCTGGGGACCTAGCGTAGCCCCAGGACTGTCTGTGTAAGAAGCCAGCAATCAGGACAGACTGTGAGCTGCCCTGATCACTGCCTCTGTCAGACTGACACAGAGTACAATGTATTACCATATTCATATATGCTAATACATTACTAAGTGGGGGGAAAAAGGAAAAAATAAAACAGTTCTCCCTTGAAGGGATAAAAACAAATTAAAAAACATAAAAGGTGTAAAAAACAATAATAAAAATAAATAAAATAAAACTAAATATTTAATAAAAAATATTTGTGCATACATTACACACACACAAAAATTAGAATTAATCTAACAAATTATTAAGTGCGAAATGTGAATGGTGTAAAAAAAATTAAAAAACAAAAAAAGTTAAATTTTTTTAAATTCTGAAATTATTTACAAGTGAACTTAAACTATTCCCCCATAAAGTACAACTTGTCTCAAATAAAACGAGGCCTCATACAACTGCGTCATTGACAAATTGAAAAAGTTATAACTGTTTAAATCCAAGGAGGCAAAAATTAAAGAAATGTTCAGGTCATTAACTACTTTTCAGACGTTCGGCTTAAGGGGTTAATAGCATTTAGAGAGATCATTTCCAGCAGCCAGATGGAGCCTGTGAGCTGGAGCTGATTCGTTGACTTTTATTGGTTTACATGCTCTTAGCTTCTATGTAAGAGTATTGTGGGCATGCTCAGTGACCTGGGAAGAAGTCACTGGGCAGGGATGAAGAGAGGATGAACTTTGACTATTTTCTATTAATGGCGAAACCTTTCTTATCAGCACATTGGTGTCATTTAGGGGTCTAACCAAAACTCATAGAATTCATACTGTGCCCTGAATCCCATGTCCTATGTGTGGGAAAAAGTATTTCCCCCTTTGCTTTCACCAACTATTGATCCTTATTTGTTTTAAATTGTGAATCACTGCCACTTATTAAAGGGAATCTATCACCAATATTCTATCTTACAAATTAAAAACAGATACTTATATATTCTTTTCCTCTTAGCTTTTGTAATTTTCTGATTGTAGATTTTTTTAAATTCTGGTTTCTGTATAGGATTATGGGGGCAAGCATTATGCCTCAGCAGCTTAGACCTCCTTAACGACCGCCCACTGTCTTTAGACGTGGGTCATTTCAGGTTGTTCTTCTACAGCGACGTCTTTTGGTGTCTCTGCAGACATCAGCGTTTGCGGCTCTGGGCGCCGCAGCTGCGCTGAGATCGGGGCTGTAATACACAGCCCGGTGCCCAGCGCAGCTCCTGAGAGCATCGGGGAGCCGTGGAAACCTCCGCTCCCCATGTTTTAACCCTTTGATTGCCAAAGTTCGTCACCACAGCGCAATCAAAGGGTTTCCCTGCTCTGTCGAGTGATCGGGACACCTGGTGACCTGACAGAGCCCGGGGAACAGCTACACAGTAAGCCCTGGGGACCTAGAGTAGTCCCAGAGCTGTCTGTGTAACAAGACAGTGATCAGGGAAGAATATGCCAATACATTACTAAGTGTAAACAAAAAGAAAAAAGTTAAACAGTTCTCCCTTCATGGGATAAAACAAAAGTTTAAAATATAAAAAGTGTCAAAAAATAATAGAAATCGATAAATGATAAAATAAAAATACATATTTACCCAAAAATAATTGTGCATACATTACACACAGAAAAAACCCTACACATATTAGGTATCCACACGACCGTAATAACCAGTAGACATAATCTACCAAGTTATTAAGTGTGCACTTTGAATGGTGTCCAAAAAAAAAATAATTGAAAAAATAATTCTGCAATTATTTACAAGTGAACTTAAACTATTCCCCCATAAAGTACAACTTGTCTCGAATAAAACGAGGCCTCACACAACTGCGTCATAGAAAAAATAAAAAAGTTACAACTGTTTAAACGCAAGAAGGCAAAAATTACAGAAACTTTCTGGTCATTAACTACTTTTCAGGCCTGGGGCTTAAGGGGTTAATAGCATTAAGAGAGATGATTTCCAGCAGCCACATGGAGCCTGTGAGCTGGAGCTGATTCGTTGACTTTTTTTGGAGATTGTTGAGGGCATGCTCTTAGCTTCTATGGCAGAGTATTGTGGGCATGCTCGGTGACCTGGGAAGAAATCAGTGGGCAGGTATGAAGATAGGATGAACTTTGACTATTTTCTATTATTAATGGTGAATCCTTTCTTATCAGCACATTGGTGTCATCTAGGGGTGTAACTAGAACTCATAGACTTCATAATGTTCCCTGAATCCTATGTCCTATAAGTGCAAAAAAGTATTTCCCCCTTTCCTTTCACCAACTATTGATACTTATTTGTTTAAAATTCTCAATCACTTCCAATTTTTAAACGGAATCTATTACCAATTGTTTTTCTTGTTAATTAAAATCAGATACTGATATATATTCTTTTCCTCTTAGCTATTTGTATTTTCTGATTGTAGTTTTTTTTTTTTATTTTGGTTTCTGTATAGGATTATGGGGGCAACCATTATGCTTTGACTTTTATTGAAGATTGTTGAGGGCATGCTCTTAGCTTCTATGGGAGAGTATTGTGGGCATGCTCAGTGACCTGGGAAGAAGTCACTGGGCTGGGATGAAGATAGGAACAATTTTGACTATTTTCTATTATTAATGGTGAATCCTTTCTTGTCTGCACATTGGTGTCATCTAGGGATGTAACTAGAACTCCTAGGGCCCCACAGTGAAATCAGACGGGGCCACAACAACTAAATAAAACTGCAGCATACGTAGCAATATTTGAAGGTATTGATAATGCTGCCATATATCAGGGGACCCAAATAGTAGTCCTGGAAAGTCGAAAGCCACTAACTACAAAAAGGAACAATGTAATTGTACCTAATTAGGCCCCCTCAATCTCTGGGCCCCATAGTGGCCACTATAGCTGCTATGGCTATAGTTATGCCGATGGTGTCACCTTTCAGTTTAAACTTGCCTACCTTGCCCAGCCAGCCAGTATTGCTCCGCTCTGCATTGATGACGGACAAACTCCCGAAACAGTGTTGTCTGTAGATGAGTGATACTGGCTTGGCTAATATCCCTTTTGCTTTCTCAAGACTCAATTGGTCAAAAGTAAATTGCGGATTTGTTATATCCAATAGTGGGCACTTGAGCTTCTCGCTCCTTTCCCATAATGATTTGTGATGTGTTGATAGTAGGAAGACTGCTGAGAAGTGATCTGTACCTAACAGGAAGTGTCAGGCTATTATTAGGCAAGGTGGCCAGTGTAATAAAAAAAAAAGTAAAAAAAAAAAAGCCTTTTACATAAAAACATGAGTTAAACAATAGGTCATTATCACCTTCCCTTTAAATAAAGAGGCAATATCTGACATAAAATGTGCTTTGTAATTATTGTTGCATTAGTTTGTTATAAATTCATGCAAACTCAAAAGGGGTAATGATCTTCACTAGAGAGAATCACCATGAAGCTTAAAATCCATGATTACTCCGCTAAAATTTAAATATGTTTGAGTAAAATCAAAGAAAGACTCCAGCGCCTTCCTGATGGATGTAGCATTCCTCAAGCCACATCCAACTCAATGATCCTAGAGACATGATTAGGAGAATAAAGCCAGTACCCATCTGCAGGCAGCTGTTTTGGGGTGTTTTATTCACATCAGTCCAAAAAGGTAATGTTCCTCATAAGGGAGAGGCACCATGTCGGTGTTTGTAGACTTATACAGCATGGGAGCCTGGAATTGTAGAACCGCCCACAGCCAGAACAGGAAGTGGGAGCCTGAGGATGTAGAACCACCCACAGCCTGAAAAGGAAGTGGGAGCCTAAAGCTGTAGAACCTCCCACAGCCAAAAAAGGAACTGGGATCCGGAAGCTGTAGAACCACCCACAGCCTGGACATGAAGTGGTATCATGAAGCTGTAGAACCACCCATAGCCTAAACAGGAAGTGGGAGCCTGAAGCTGTAGAACCACCCACAGCCTGAACAGGAAGTGGGAGGCTGAAGTTGTAGAACCACCCACAGCCTGAAAAGGAAGTGGGAGTCTGAAGCTGTAGAACCACCCACAGCCTGGACATGAAGTGGGATCCTGAAGCTGTAAAACCACCCATAGCCTAAACAGGAAGTGGGAACCTGAAGCTGTAAAACCACCCACAGCCTGAACAGGAAGTGGGATCCTGAAGCTGTAGAACCACCCATAGCCAAATAGGAAGTGGGAGCCTGAAGCTGTAGAACCACCCACAGCCTGAACAGGAAGTGGGAGCCTAAGGCTGTAGAACCACCCACAGCCTGAACAGGAAGTGGGAGCCTAAGGCTGTAGAACCACACACAGCCTGAACAGGAAGTGGGAGCCTAAAGCTGTAGAACAACCCACAGCCTGAAAAGGAAGTGGGAGTCTGAAGCTGTAGAACCACCCACAGCCTGGACATGACGTGGGAGCCTAAAGCTGTAGAACCACCCACAGCCTGAAAAGGAAGTGGGAGCCTAAAGCTGTAAAACCAACCCCAACCTGAACAGGAAGTGGATCCTGAAGCTGTAAAACCACCCACACCCTGAACAGGAAGGGGGATCCTGAAGCTGGATAACCACCCACAGCCTGATCAGGAAGTGGGAGCCTGAAGCTATCTGTGAAGAGCAGGGGCTAATTTTATATACCCACTGAAGTATTTCTGTAACACATTAAACATGCTGCCATGCCTGCTTCAAGCTAAAATGTTTTGGGTCCAATGAGATATAATTTGTATCTAACGTGTATTTATGGATTCATAGCCTTATGTGTCATATTAATTAAAATCTAAATGCATAGTATTGCAGATATCAGAAGCCTCAATGCACTTGGAGCATGGGAGCATGAAAAAAGCCCAAATAATTTCAGACATAATGGTGTTATGACAATGCGTTCGGAGACACACGGCAATAGTTTCTAATTGCTTTTCTGTAGCAATGAGTGGAAGGAGAGTTCAAAATGTGAACTACTATAAATGAGAAGCTTTTCCATATCTAATAAATCAAGGTCAGGTGGTTTTATTCTGCAGAGGTTTGGAATCATCATTCACTTTACCATTGTGCTGTATTCTTTACTGACCTTAACATTAGCACTGCTCTTAACTAACAATTATGTCCTAGTATCCCTTGGTAACATGCTGAAGATTGTGTCGCAAGTGTCATATTTTTTTCATACAGTATCTCTCAATCAGCTCCTCTGAAGATTGAAATCTATTAAAATCTTGGTAGGTGTTTTGCCACGATGTAATGTTGACGTGGGATCCTCCAAAATGGGTATTTAATCACTTTTCTCAATATATGTGATTATAAAAAGTGAAGACTCTGAGAGCTACAGCATTTCTCAATCCCCCTTAGTTACCTGAAAACTTGCATTAGACACGACCAGAGGAGCTGACAGGCAGCGCTTCTTATCTGATGACAGGGAAAATGAATGAGCATCAAGGGGCTGGGGAGAAATGTGCAGTGTATGAGCCTGTGTCTTGCTGTATAGAGAATTAACTGTCATAAAGTTATTGAGTTAAATTTTGAGACGCTCCCTTATTCCTCACTCTCTGCTCACCCCCTCCCTCTCTCCCCTGCAGCCTTCATGACTCAGCATGATTTGTTTATATTCTACTCCCATGCTGATAAGGAGGTAAAGCACTCATTTCCTGGCAAATCCCCTTTAACATTTGCATTGAGAAATATGCATAACAAGTTTTGCTGAGGTGCTTTCTGGCCCCTGATAAGTACCTATGTCGCAGAGTCCAACTTGACCGTGAAATTATGGCTTTTCCTGATATCTGTAGACAAAGGTTATTGCAAAAGTTGAGATAACATTCTGTGTCTTGGGATTATCCTTGACTCCTCTATGTCTTTCAAACCTGCCGCCTCCACCTGAAAAATATCTCGTGTATACGCTCATTCCTCAACTTCGACAA
The DNA here is from genome assembly GCA_025379985.1 of Phyllomedusa bahiana. Classification (NCBI taxonomy): domain Eukaryota; kingdom Metazoa; phylum Chordata; class Amphibia; order Anura; family Hylidae; genus Phyllomedusa; species Phyllomedusa bahiana. The sequence continues at coordinate 9,160 of JAODAL010021132.1, read as the reverse complement.
TAAAAAAATGTTCGTCCACGCCCTTATCATCTCCCGCCTAGACTACTGTAACATACCTTCCTGTGGCCTCCCATCTAGCGCTCTTGCTCCCCTTCAAATCTTATTCACTTTTCTCCTTGTTACTCCTCTGCCAATCCCTTCACTGGCTTCCCATTGCATAACAAATCCAGTTCAAGTTTCTAACCGTGACCTACAAGGCTCTCCATAACCTCTCCCCTCCATACATCTCTGCCTTAATCTCCAGATATCTCCCCTCTCCGCTCCACTCAGGACCTTCTTCTCTGCTCTCCTCTTATCAGCTCCTCACACAACCGTCTCCAAGATTTCTCCCGTGCTTCCACCAAACTCTGGAACTCACTACCCCAACAAACCAGACTCTCTTCCACTTCAAAAGCAACCTGAAAACCCATCTCTTCAGGAGCCTATAACTTAAAGGGGTTTTGCCATGATGTAATGTTGACGTGGGATCCTCCAAAATGGGTTTTGAATCACTTTTCTAAATATATGTGATTACAAAAATTGCAGCCTGAGAGAGCTACAGGCTGCTTACCTGCCCTTAGTTACTTCAAAGCTTGCACTAGATACGGCCTGACAGGAGCTGCTGGACAGGCTTGCGCAGAGATAGCTTCTTATCTGATGAGACTGAGCTGCAGAAGTTTTCAAGGCACCGTGTAGCAATTTGTTTTCTTTTGTATACAGAATAAACTAGTTGTAGTGTGATTAGATCCCTGCTTTATCTGATGACAGAGAACATGAAGGAGCTTTCAAGCTGCTGAGGAGAAAAAGTGTTGTCTTTTGTATACAGAATCCACTAGTTGTAGTTTGATTATTTCAGTGAACATGTCACACGATCCGTTATGCAGCTTTGTGCTCTGGCTGTGTGTGTCTCTCTCTTTCAGCTCCGTGATTTGTTTACATTAGCTTCTTAGCAGATAAGGCTCCTCCTGGCAAAACCCCTTTAAAATAACCCTGCTGCTCCTACACCTCCCACAAACATGTGTGCCCCTCACCTTCTGTCTCCTACCCCCTTCCTTGTACAGTAGATTGTAAGCCTTTGCGGTTCTCTTTCCCTTTGTACCAGTTGTTAGTCACAGATTGTCACTATTGTACTTGTTTGACCTATGTTATGTAACCCCCTGAATGTACAGCGCCCTGGAATCAATGGCGCTCTAAAATAAATAATAATAATAATTAAAATATGATTAAATTTAACATTAACATTTAGAAAGAGGCATAACAAGTTTTGCTGAGGTGCTTTCTGGCCCATGATAAGTACACATGTAGCAGATCCAGCTTGACCATCAAATCATGACTTTTCCTGATATCTGTAGACAAAGGTTATTGCAAATGTTAAGAGAACATTCTGTGCCGGTATAATACGGTGAGTTATCTGTTCTGTTTAGTTCTGCTACATCTGTATGTTCAGTTTGATATCCAGCCCCCTGTGCTGGTGGTGCCATGCTGAGACTGGTACTTACCTTTACATATGAACACCTTCCTGGTATGTTCCCCCAGAGGATGCCATATTTTTAAAAATTTTACTTTGAATTGATTGTTCCTTCTCCGTGACACCTTCTCTGCCAAGATGGGTCTTCTTTTTAACTACACTTGCTCTCCGAATTTCCACCCCAATCTTGTGCCGTGTTACGTTCCTTGTCTAAAATAACCCTAATGGTTCTTTCTTAAGAGTAATTTTAACTCCCATCCATCTACCCCCAAATTGATATTGGAGGACACATATTATAGGGGTTGTCTCACTACATCAATTCATCTTACCTCTGTCCTATTTTCTCAGTTTCAGTGTTGAATTCAGGGGCGTTTTTACTGGCTTCTACTAGGCTGCAGTAGAAACCAGGTCTGTAGCTATAGCAACCAGCGCTGGCAGCCTATCAGGAGAGATTGAACAGGTCTGTAGCTATAGTGACCTGAGGAGCTGATGCACAAGAGGGGATATCTAGGAATAGGTAGGATACTGGTCATGGACATACACTCACCGGCCACTTTATTAGGTACACCATGCTAGTAACGGGTTGGACCCCCTTTTGCCTTCAGAACTGCCTCAATTCTTCGTGGCATAGATTCCACAAGGTGTTGCAACGATGCTCAATTTGTACCAAGGGGCCCAAAGAGTGCCAAGAAAATATTCCCCACACCATGACACCACCACCACCAGCCTGAACCGTTGATACAAGGCAGGATGGATCCATGCTTTCATGTTGTTGACGCCAAATTCTGACCCTACCATCCGAAATGTCGCAGCAGAAATCGAGACTCTCAGCAGACCAGGCAAACGTTTTTTACCAATCTTCTACTGTCCAATTTCGATGAGCTTGGGCAAATTGGAGCCTCAGTTTCCTGTTCTTAGCTGAAAGCAGTGGCACCGCGGTGTGGTCCTTCTGCTGCTGTAGTCCATCTGCCTCAAAGTTCGCCGTACTGTGCGTTCAGAGATGCTCTTCTGCCTACCTTGGTTGTAACGGGTGGCTATTTGAGTCACTGTTGCCTTTCTAATCAGCTCGAACCAGTCTGACCATTCTCCTTTGAACCTCTGGCATCAACAAGGCAATTTCCGCCCACAGGACTGCCGCTCACTGGATGTTTTTTCTTTTTCGGACCATTCTCTGTAAACCCTAGAGATGGTTGTGCGTGAAAATCCCAGGAGATCAGCAGTTTCTGAAATACTCAGACCAGCCCTTCTGGCACCAACAACCATGCCACGTTCAAAGGCACTCAAATCACCTTTCTTCCCCATACTGATGCTCGGTTTGAACTGCAGGAGATTGTCTTGACCATGTCTACATGCCTAAATGCACTGAGGTGCCGCCATGTGATTGGCTGATTAGAAATTAAATGTTAACGAGCAGTTGGACAGGTGTACCTAATAAAGTGGCCGGTGAGTGTATATTGCAAAGTGACTTGGTTCTGCAAGACCTTTAAAATAAAAAGCAGCAACCCTTGTAGTGAGACAACCCCTTTAAGGAAAGAATGAGCTTTCTTCTTGTTTTAAATCTATTCTTAGCTTTGGCTTCAAAAACTGCATCCGAATCCAACTTTAGGCTAGACTTACATCATCTTTAAGGGCTATTCCCATCTTAGTGATTAGCTTTAAATATTTCGAACTATCCAGGTAAAGGGAATTGTCATGTACTAAAAACTAACTTTTAATAATCCACTTAAAATACACTCAAAACACATAAAAGTAAATAAAAAATATAGGTATAGGCCAGACATGAAAGACGTGTCCAACAAATAACTTGAGGGCGGGGGGGGGCTACAAATCTTTGCCCTTGTAGTCTATAAAACAAATCTACACTACCTCCTACCTACAAGTAAGTGGGTGGTTGCCCCAATAAGGGCGTTCCTGGCAGGAACCTTACCCTGTTATCATGATTTAGGCCAGGGGTGCACAATCTTTTTTTGTCCAAAGATTATATTGAAATCCTCCAAATGGTTAGGAGGGGTCGCTTCCTCTTCAGGGATTTCTAGAGATCCAAATTGGAAGTGCTCTGCTCAGTAATAGGGTCCTATTTACACCATTGCTACAATTACAGTGTCATCAATAGAATTTTTTTTTTTTTTTCAGTTTTAGAACAGAGACAAAGCATGTCTATGTTCAGATGGCTGAGGCCTGCATGTGGCCCTCGGTTGAGGTAGGCAAAGGAAAAAAAGAATGTTACCATAAACATTGCTATTCTGCAAGTGGCAGAGCGACCATAGGTGGTTGCATGACTCTGCCACTAGGTGGAAAGACCTGCTAGAAACGTGCCACCAAGGACCTGGTCTCGGTGCGGGAAGCCAGGTGTTGTCGGTCAGCAACAGTTGGTTGCTGACACTTGTATGTAGTACGGCTGTGTCCAGACATTATGGGTTGGCTTTCCCAGAACAGCTGCAGTTGGGTGGGTGGCTGTGCCCGCGTTCCAGTTCCAGGTTTTTTTTTCCAGGCATATAAAAAGCCTGCTTCTACAGGTGTTCTAGGGGTGTGGTGAGCCACTTGAGAGTGGAGCAGTAGAGATGCTGGAGGGAAGCTCCTGCCCCTCAGAGGCTTGAGAGAAGCCAGGAACCAGTGAGGACTGGTATGAGCAATGTGTTTGTGGTGCATCGGCGATAGGCCTTGACCACATGTTAAAGGGGTTTTGCCAGGACGTGCCTTATCTGCTAAGAAGCTAATGTAAACAAGCCACGTTGAGCTGAGAGAACTAGAGAGCACAGCCAGAACACAGAGCCGTGCATAAGGGATCGTGTGACATGTTCACTCAAATAATCAAACTACAACTAGTGGATTCTGTATACAAAAGACAACACCTTTTCTCCACAGCAGCTTGAAAGCTTCTTCATGTTCTCTGTCATCAGATAAAGCAGGGATCTACTCAGATAATCACATTACAACTAGTGGATTCTGTATACAAAAGACAACATATTTCTACCCGGTGCCTTGAAAGCTTCTTTAGCTCCCTTTTATCAGATAAGAAGTGTGCTCTGAGCAAGCCCGGCCAGCAGCTCTTGTCAGGTCGTATCTAATTGAAGCTTTTAAGTAACTAAGGGCATGTTAGGCAGCCTGTAGCGCTCTCAGGCTACAATTTTTGTAATCACATATATTTAGAAAAGTGATTAAATACCCATTTTGGGGGATCCCACGTCAACATTACATTGTGGCAAAACCCCTTTAAAGAGGGACATTATATGTTCAGTGAGTAGCTAGATGGGCTGAGCTTTTTTTGTTGTGTCACAGACTATATAACCTCCTGTCTTTGGAGTTTGTCCTTTCCTCCACCAGCTGTTCTTAATATCAAGATGACATGCTCTTTATGTCAATGTCATGTAAATGTAAAGTCGATGAGACACGCACATAGTTTTCTCTTGTTCGTGTCATTCATTATTTCCTTTTGCTCTTTTGATGTCCTAAAAATAGTTAGCAGAAACATTGCTATTCTGATTTTGCTTCATGTCAGGGTTAGAGCAATTCTTATCTTCTGCTTGTTTCACAAACTTTCCTTGGTTAACGACCAGCTTTTCCTGCTCTAGCAGTGGTTAGGCTGGTGTGGAGCAGAGCTTTTCAGTCTCTACTCCTATTGTCCTCCCTGAAAAGAGAATTCAAGCTTTTAGGTACAGATTAGAAAGCACTCAAGAAACTGATGTGATTTTGTCAGGCTTCTGAAGAAAAATTATCTTTCTATATAAATACACAGATAAGTGCAAACGTAGAAAAATTACTCTATTCATCGTGTAAGCTTTATCTGATAATAAATTCTGCTCTGCTAGCTAAGATTTTTAGGTGGACATCTTGCCTGGACAGTGTCATGTCATTTTCATACTTCTTGCATCACTAATATGTAACAGCCACGGCTAAAAATAGGAGGTTTGAATGTCAATGCTGTAGACCCAGTCACAGCCTGAACAGAAAGGGGGAGTGTGAAGTAACTGTGGAGAGGGAAAATGGCCACATGGGACAACCTCTCTACAGAGCCGTCTTAAAAGAATTATGGGCCCCTGGGCATAGCACTGCAGTGGCCCTGCCTAAATACATGTCATCACACTTGGCCATGCCTCGATCCCCCCCACACTTATGTCTGGACACCGGCAGCCTACAAGATTATTTGGCAGGAAGCCTTTGGCTCCCTTCTCCACCATGGTTTTTTAACTGTTTGCAAATCCTACAAACACACAAACCGTTAAACCAGTGGAGCCAACCAAGGGATTCAGTGTATGTTTCTTGTATTCCTGCAACATACATACACCGTTTGGGGCCCCTATAATTGTGGGGCCCCCGGGCAACTGCCTAGTTTGCCCAATGGAAAAGATGTCTATGTCATATTATTTTAGGAATATGATTGTCTAGTGTACCTTAGCCTCAATAACATTGAATTGTTAGTCATCTTGGCTTTTTAATATAACTGTAAGCCAAAAAATGATTGGGGGGCATATGTAATTGTATAGGAGTGTAACATAGAATCTGAAGCCTCCAACATAGGGTATAAGCAGCTTGATTCATGTTCCATAAGACCACAGGAAAAACATGCAGACCATGACCTTTACGCATTTCAGGCAAACGTGCCCCTCATGAGAGCAGGAATAGGAATGTGGTCTCATGCGCTTGGCGGACACGTATGCCTAGGCATTTTTTAAATGATGCAGTTGAATGTAAAACCAAAGCAATGTCAATGTAATGGCCAGTGTAATGGTGCATCACAGAAGCCACCCGAGATCTGTTCCACAGATTTATGACCTGTTACCGATAAACTGTTATACGGCAGCTAGTCTTTAGTATCTAGCTCACAGTCTTTTGCATGTTTTTGTAACCGCTTGAGGCACTTAGGCAACAGTCTTCGGTGGCACGCCTGTGGGATGAAAACAGACAGATAAAGGGATTGTCCACAGCGGACTTTTTCAGCTGTGGGTAATTTAAAGCATGTATGTCCTGTGTGAAGGTGGCTTAAAGGGGTTGTCTCATCTCAAAGTTTCATAGGATGCATGAATGAAATAATGCTGCTTTGCTCTGTCACTTCCTGGTCAAGCTGTCTGTAATTAGCATATAAACTCCTGTATTCAGACTTCTCTGTTTTAGTCTAAATTAAATAAATTACCTTCTCTGAGGTCCTGAGAAGCTTCTGAGCTAATGTAAACAGTAGAGTATTTACTGTCTTTTGTCTGAAAGATCAGATAACACATAAGTTCTCACACTGCTGGCCACGACCTGTGTGATGAGGTCACTCCCTGCTATCAGATAGAACCAACAGCAGGAGAGTAGGAGTACACAGGTCGGTCACTTTGGAAACCAGAGAGAGCTCAGAGGGTGATAAAATCATTTGTAGCTCCTTAAAAAAAAGATGAGCAAAGCAATATTTTTGGAAAACGTCATCATTGAGTGTTTCCTACCTTTGAAAGCGAATCTTTGTAGTGAGACAACTCCTTTAACTTTGGCTTGCGATTAAAGTTCTACACGAGGGGTTGGGTGGGTTACAGTCATGTAGGCCAATAACGAATGAAGATTGGAAACATTATGAATGAATAAGATCTCTCTGCCTTCCTTTCCTCTCTGCAGATAATGAGAGACGTTGTCCAAGCAGCTGATAATACTGTAGGTGCCAGTCTTCATTGAATGCTTCCTCTCCCCTCCAAGGAAGCACTTAGTGAAGGAACAATGTGTGTCAGACCCACTGCAATCAATGAGGGCTTCCCTAAATGTATATTTATTATCTATATTTGAAGAAACACAATGATGCAGACACTTTGTAGACACCAGGACACTGGGTGCAAACATTGATGACTTGGATACATTTACATTGTATTACTGCTATATTTCCTGTGGTTTAGATGTGAGGTTCTTATAACAAGTAGCAATCCAATCCCATCGGCTGCAAAAAAGACCTTCTCGATGGGTCTCTGCACTGATATTACACTTGTACTATAGGAGGGTCATTATTATTTTGGACCTTGGCCTACAAACTTAAAGGAGTAGTCTCAGCACGCTGAGTCACTGGCTGAGCTATCTATCTATCTTTCTTTCTATCTATCTATCTATCTATCTATCTCCTATCTATTTATCTATCTATCTATCTATCTATTCTATCTCTATCTATCTATTCTATCTATCTATATCTATCTCCTATCTATTTATCTATCTATCTATCTATCTCCTATCTATTTATCTATCTATCTCCTATCTATTTATCTATCTATCTATCTATCTATCTATCTATCTATCTATCTCCTATCTATTATCATCTCTATCTATCTATCTATTTCTATCTCCTATCTATTTATCTATCTATCTATCTACCTCTATCTATCTATCTTCTATCTATCTATCTATCTATCTATCTATCTATATCTATCTATTTATCTATCTATCTATCTATCTGTCTGTCTTTCTGTCTGTCTGTCTGTCATCTATCTCATATGTATGTATGACCCATTTGCTGGGTTGGTTGTGGAGGGAAGGTAGATGTCTCCCATGTAAAAGAGCAGAGCAGGCTCTCACCTGAGGTAACTGATGAGCGCACCTGGTTGTCACTGATTGTGGACACAGAGGATCAAACTGTGTGAGAGGAAAGCATGATGTACATCGGGGTCTTTGTAGAAGCTCCGGGAGAAGTTGTTCCTCTCTTCCTCTCTCTCCCTCTCTATCTCACAAACAGGAAGTGGGAGCCTGAATAGTAGAACCACCCACAGCCTGAACAGGAAATGACAACTTGAAGGTACTTCTTCTCTAAAGGCTATCTCAGATTATGTTATTGTCCTGAGTGTCACGGGTTTTCTTTGTTGGTGCTTTCTTCCGATGCTTAAAGGGAATGTGTCATCAAAAATGAGTTATTGTTTAAGTCCCGTCGGGTGCCTTTACAATGGTGGCAGCGGCTGCTGGGAAAGGAGTGGAGCAGCGCTGCTCCGCTCTCTCTCTCTCACCAGCAGAGCGCGCAGATGAAGACAGGAGCTGCCAGAGAGAGAGCAGAGTAGCGATGCCCCGCCCACTCCTCCCCAGCACAGCGAGGACAGGAAGAGAAGAGGTCTTGTGGGGTGAAATGCTGGGGGTGACATGCTGTGGTGACATGCTGTGGGAGGGATGCTGTGGGAGGGTGCTGGGGGTGACATGCTGGGGGGTGTTGTGGGGTGACATGCTGTGGGGTGACATGCTGGGGTTTACATGCTGTGGGGTGACATGCTGGGGGTGACAAGAATGGGGGTGACAAGAATGGGGGTGACATGCTGGGGGAGGGATGCTGGGGGTGACATGCTGGGGGAGGGATGCTGGGGGTGACATGCTGTGGGGTGACATGCTGGGGGTGACATGCTGGGGGTGACATGCTGTGGGGTGACATGCTGGGGGAGGGATGCTGGGGGTGACATGCTGTGGGGTGACATGCTGTGGGGTGACATGCTGGGGGTGACATACTGGGGGTGACATGCTGGGGGTGACATGCTGTGGGGTGACATGCTGGGGGTGACATGCTGTGGGGTGACATGCTGTGGGGTGACATGCTGGGGGTGACATGCTGTGGGTTGACATGCTGGGGGTGACATGCTGTGGGGTGACATGCTGGGGGAGGGATGATGTGGCGTTACATGCTGGGGGTGACATGCTGGGGGTGACATGCGGGGGGGGACATGCTGTGGGGGGACATGCGGGGGATGATGCGGGGGTACCTCTGGGGGGGTGCTGTGGGGTGAC